>CAUYRT010087745.1:0-27680 GCA_963574885.1 Lepilemur ruficaudatus | reverse complement strand
CAATTAATTTCTTTCTATTTATAGTAGAGACGGGGTCTCGCTCTTGCTCAGGCTGGTTTCGAACTCCTGACCTTGAGCAATCCACCCGCCTCGGCCTCCCAGAGTGCTAGGATTACAGGCGTGAGCCACCGCGCCCGGCCTCAAAAAGTTTCTTAAATAAATAAGTAAAATTGTTCCTAAAATTTGACCCTCAGACCACAGAAAGAAGCTGGCAGCCCTCCTCTAGCCAGATGGCATCAGTCTGCCAGGCTAGTCTCGGCACCTTCAGCCTCTGCCCCACATCCTTACCAATTGCCGAATGCTGATGAAGTCCATGGTCCCCCCTGCTCTCCACAACCCCTGGTGAGAGGAGCTGAGCTGCTCAGCCCTTTTATAGGAGTGTCTCTCAGGGGCAGGGGCAGAAAGGGAAGGACAGAATCTTGTGCCTGGGCCAGATGACTCTGCGGCTCTGTCATACTAACAAAAATACCAGTCTGGGAATGTAGCCCACTGGGGACAAGAAAAGGAACTGTTTGGAGATGTGTCTGCTACATCCTCAGACACCTCTAGTGTGCATCTCTGCCATACCCCACATTTACTCAGGAGTCACTTAACCAACACATATGTCCTGGAGTGACTGGACCACCAGACCAGATTCAGGGGGAAAATGTTTCCCATCCTCCTAAGTTAAGACCCTACTCATGAAAAAAATCCAGCTTGAGCTCCCATGGTGTAGGATCTGGCTGCCTGAGAAAACTCAAAGACCCTGCCCAGCTGCCATAGCACAAGGAGGGCCTGGGCAAGGACAGAAGCAGCTTGGCCCACTGCCTCAGGGATCCTCATGGCATCTACAGGAGGAAACTAGGCTTCACCTGATGTCCCAAGCCGCTCATTTCAAGGCTGCCCTCCTTGTGCTTGACAGTCTCCCTTCCTGGGGTCCCCCACTTCTCCCTCACCACTCTGGAAGCCAACACGATACGCTGCCCCAGCATCAGGAGCCAGGCCTGCTCTGTTGGTACTCATGCCTTTGGAAAAGTCTTCCATGCCCTCCCCCACACATCCCTATCAGATGCTCTCCAGGTAGGGAGTGTGCCCTGCCACACGGAAGGGGAGGTTGAGACCCTCTCTGGGTCCCCATATGTAATAACCGTGAAATCCAGCCAAGGAGCAATCTGTGTCAAGACACCAACATCAAATCTCCTAATTTTCCTTAAGCCATGCATGCCCTTCACCCAGCTGTGTCTTGAACTCTACCTTGACCTTTGAAAGGAAATCAGATAGCCCGTAAATAAGACTCCAGAACCAGAATAACATAAGCAGAGATGACCAGAAGGAGAGGCAGAACTGTGGGTTGAGAATAACCAAAGGCCCCAAAGGGCCGCCAATGGTCCCACCCACAGGACTGGCTTCTTGGAAGTGCTTCCAAGTTTCAAAAGTGCAGAGCTTTTTAAAGAAACTCAGTTCTTATGCTTGAGGGTACTTTTTTCAGACAAAGGTGATTTCTTGCTTTTGGTTACGAGGAGGGAAAGTTACCTAAAATGAAGGCAAACAGACAACAAAAAGTAAAACTTTAGCTCTGGACTCCACTGTCCACTCCTGACTCTAAAATTCCCCTCCTTCAACATTTAAGAAAAAGGCCATTTTGCATTAATAGGTTTCATCTGAAATTCCCAGCAGAAAACCAGCCTGTCTCACATGAAACTAACTGATAATAACTGACTTTAAAAAAAAAAGATTCCTTATTAAAAAAAATTTCAAACATAAATACAATGCTCCAGACATCTTGCCTCCGTGGCCTGGCAAAATCCATGGGTACCAGTTTCATGTACATCCTCCCGCCTTTCCCTCTGTGTATTCTGTATATGTACATCCACATGTTTCTGCACTTGATCTGTTTCTACAGACGTGTTTTGTTTGGAGAGGCATCATGTTGCAGACACACCCGGCCCTTGTTCCACTCACACACGCCACGCTCAGCTGCACTGCACGCCAGTGACGTGCTTGCACGACTCAACCTTTCCCTATTGGGGAGCAGTTGGCTTATCCCCATGGTTTTTTCACATTACACCCCATGCTCCAATGCCCGTCTCTGTAAATGCCCTTGTGAGTAAACATCTTTGTAATCATGGAAGAACATTTCTCCAGGAAGCTACAGAGAAATCAAATGATCAGTCCTGCTCATTTAAATGTAAATAGATATTGCCAAACTGCCATCTACAATGGCTATACCAACTTCCACGAACAGATACCAGCAAGTTAAGACAAGTGACAGCATGAAAGAAAAAGAGAAAAAAGATTTTTAAATGTATACGAATATATATACATATAAAAAAAAAATCAAAATCCAGAATATAAACTCCTATGAATCAATAAAAGGGAAAACATTTTTAAAATAAGCATGGGCAGGAGGTTCACAGAAAACAGGCAATTAGGACTAGTAATCAGCAACGCAAACTAAAGCAACAGCACTGTCCTACCTACCAGACCGCTGAAAGTAATGAAATCACGGCAGGAAAGCCCGTGCCGGGGAGCAGGCCCTCCTCTGCCCTCCTCTGCTTGCCACGTGCCAAGCTCTCTCTCAAGTGCTCCCCTGATGTTCACTCATTTAGTTCCCACAATGACCGAGACAGGCCCTATTATAGTCATTTTTGTCTTACAGATGAGGAAACTGAGGGAAAGGTAAAGTGACTTGTGCCAAAGTCATTCAGCTAGAAAGCAGCTTTTGTCACATATTCCATATTTTCTTCTAATACTTACATAGTTTTTATATTTAGATCTTTAATCTTGTTATTTTTGTGGGGGGGGGATGAGATAAGGATATAACTTTATTTTTTTCCAAATGGATAGATGTCTCACATGAACTCATTTAGAATATGATCATCTGTCTAGGCTTAAACACTTCCAGCCCCACCAAGCCTACTCCCTCGCCTCCACAGTACCAAACTGGGGCTTTTCTTGTGTCTTCTGGCCACAGCTTCCCGCCCTTTAGCGTGGATGCTGACCAAGGCAGGGGCTTGGAGAGCTGGTCTGTGTACCCTTCAGGGGCAGCCCAAGACAGGAGAGTGGTGACTCAGCTGGCCAGAAGGTCCCGCAGGTCACTGTTGCAGGGCAGCAGGTCACATGCTAGCCGTGCCTTCCGATCCCGGACGCCCTTCAGGGCTGGGCTGTGTTGCAACAGGAGGGAGCAAATGTCCACGTGTCCCTTCTCAGCAGCCTGTGGAGAGAGTCCTAAATCAAAAGGCATGCCCCCCATTGGGCTCTGCTCTTTCCTGCTCCACTTCTGGGGACCTCTTGTTCCTAAAAAAGAGGTTTTGTAGAAATAGAGACATTGGCTGTTTGAGTGGATTTCCTACCAAACCCCACTGACTTTATGCAGATTGGTAGAATACTCCAGTGCCATCTAGCAATTAGCCTGAGTTCTTCTTTCTTGTGTCCTTTGCCCAGGGGCCATTCTTGTCTTTGGCCAGACTTACACATTAAAAATAAGCATAGAACCTTGGATCTCTAAGTGTCTTTCACAAAGATTCACATGTCATCCACAAGGCGGTGGGCACAAGATACGCTAGACACAGCCCTGCCCTTTGGCAACTTTTAGATGAGCAGGGAAAGACTGAGGCCCAGGCTCCCAGCTTTCTCCTCTTCTTTTTTAAGACAGATGACCCCAATCTGGACAACAATTTATAACCGCCCCCCTCCAAACAGATTATCTTATTTAACTTTCACAATAAAACTCTGAGGTAAGAACCATCATTATTCTCATTTTACAGATGAAGAAATTTAGGCGTATATAAGTTAAGTAACTTGCCCAAGGACATAAAGCTAGTGTGGCAGCTTGGGATTCTAAACCAGGTTTGTCTGACTTCAAAGTCTAACCTTTTAATAACTGTGGTAACCACTATATTCTCTACTCCTCCCAACAGACAAATTGATGGACTACAGTGGCTTTTGAGAAGTATCAAAATTAATACTAGTAGCAATTATACCAAATTTGAACTCAAATCTTTATGTAACAGATCCTCTTTTTTTTAGTGACAAGGTCTCACTGTGTCACCCACACTGGAGTACAGTGATATAATCATAGCTCACTGCAACCTCAAGATCCTGGACTCAAGCGATCCTCCTGCTTCAGCCTCCTGAGTAGCTGAGACTACAGGCCTGCACCACCTCACCCAGCTATTTTTTTTCTGTAGAGTAGGGGTCTCACTATATTACCCAGGCTGGTCTTGAATTCCTGGCCTCAAACGATCTTCCCACCTCGGCCTCTCAAAGCACTAGGATTACAGGCATGAGCCATTGCACCTACTGAGCAGGTCCTCTTGGTGACTACAGAGCCAAGGTTCTCAATTTCAGTGCCTCAATGAACTGAATGTTGTAAGCAGTTGTGAGATGCATTCCAAATACTCGTTTACAAAAAGTAAAGTACCAAATAGTTTATTTAAAAAAACACACACACACACACACACACAAAAGAACAATTCATATCCTTCACACATTTTCATTCTCTGAATGAGAGAAAAATAGATGGAGATGCATCTAAAATGCTGCAAACTGTGGGTTACAACAGCCAGGTATACCCACAGCAGCAACTTGCCTGTAAATATCCACCTACTAGCAGTAAAAAGTCTGAGCAATACCAGTTTAGACCATTAAGAAATAAATAGGCCGGGTGCGGTGGCTCACGCCTGTAATCCTAGCACTCTGGGAGGCCGAGGCGGGTGGATCGCTCAAGGTCAGGAGTTAGAAACCAGCCTAAGTAAGAGTGAGACCCCGTCTCTACTATAAATAGAAAGAAATTAATTGGCCGACTAAAAATATATAGAAAAAATTAGCCGGGCATGGTGGCGCATGCCTGTAGTCCCAGCTACTTGGGAGGCTGAGGCAGAAGGATTTCTTGAGCCCAGGAGTTTGAGGTTGCTGTGAGCTAGGCTGACGCCATGGCACTCAATCTGGCCCGGGCAACAGAGCGAGATTCTGTCTCAAAAAAAAAAAGAAAGAAACAAAGAAATAATATGCCTATCCAATTGACAAGGATTAAAAAACAAACCCAATATCCAGCTGTTCACTCAGCACATATCCATTGAGCACCTGTGCTAAGTGCTAAGGTTACAACAGTAAACAAAGTCCCAGCTGTCTCTAGTGAGACAGACAGACTTCAAATAGGGAATTGTAAGGTAGAGAGGAGTTAAGAACCGTTGAGTCCAGGGTGCACACAGCTAGGCACACACCTGGGTGAGCTAACCATGTTTGGGGATCAGGGAAGGATATCTGGGGGTGTGATGTGTAAACTGAGATCCAGAAGGAAGGGTAGAAACGAGCCAGATGAAAAATGGGAGGGGAGAGGCATCCAGACAGGGGAAGAGCTTATAATGCATGCCCCTGGGGTGACAGAATAGTAGGTTCAAGAAAATAAAAATGACTAGCAAGGCCTGAGTGTAAGGGACAAGGGGACGAGAGCTCAGGATAAAACTGGAGAGGAAGGCAGGAGCTACCTCTCCGCCTTGTAAATTGGCTTATGGACTTGGGAAAAGACAGTCTCTGAAGGATTCCAAGTGAGGGCATGGCATGATCAGAACTGCTTTCTAAAATATCACTCTGGGAGAAGATCAAGTGGGGGCAAGAGAGGACCATATTTATACACATATTGCATAAATATGCAGAGACCACCTCTCAAAGATGCATAAGAAATCAGTAAAGTGAATGCCTCAAAGGAGATGGTCTAGAAGACTGAGGGACGAGGGGTCAGGTAGAAGGGAAACTCATTTTCATGGCATATCCTTTTGTACTCCTCAAATTGTTTACTACGTGTCAGTATTTCCAGTTAGAAAGAGTTTAATTAAATGATTACTCTGGCTATAACACAGAAGGTGGACCACAGGGACAGGCAAGAGTTAGATACAAGTTTCAGAAAACTAGTTACATGGAAAAGTCTTTGTGACTTATCACTAAGGGAAAGAATAACAAAATGGCACTGTACATTTTAATTTCAACTTGCACACATAGGAAAAAGGCTGGAAAATCACCATTAATCCTAAAGTGATGACAGGTAAGCAATGAGATTACAAATGATTTTATTTTCTTCTTCATGTGTTTTTGTTCTCCCCATGTTTTCCATATGAACGTGTTACCACTTTTAGAGTAAGAAAAGAAGGGGGAAAAGAGCATACCTTATGTAGACTGGTCATGCCATCATCGTCTACCAGCCTGGGGTTGGACCCGTGTGCAAGCAGCAGCCGTGCGATTTCAGTGTGCCCACAGTAGCTGGCCCGGTGCAGAGCAGTGGCACCCCCATGGGTTTGGGCATCACACTTAGCTCCACTTTCCAGCAGGAACTGGCACACAGCATAGTGCCCATTGCGGCTGGCATAGTGCTGCAGGGAACAGAGACCCAGGTCAGACAGCAGAAGCCAGGCAGGCCACAAGGGTGCTGGAGTGGTGAGGGCACAGCCCTGCAGTGAGAGGTCTGGAGTCATCCCAGGTGCCACCTCCAGCAGCCAAGTGGCCTGGGCAAGCTTCTTCATTTCTAACCTCAGCTTCTTCGGCTGGAAAATGGGGAAAATGATCATTCCTACCTCACAGGGTTGTTATGAAAATAAAATTAAATAATTGATGTAATGCTCTTACACTAATTAAAACAACCCAGGTTAACATGATGTTTAAAAGAGACACTTTGCTGGAAGAAAGGCAGGGAGAAGACAAAAGGTAAACATCAATTCCCCCTTCTCAGAGAGCAGGCATCCCTGAGTTAAAGCTTCTCTCTCTTCTGACTGTATTCCTCCCCAGCTCACCAGGGCAGTGTAGCCAGCGGAGTCAGGCTGACTAGGGTCCGTTGCCTTCTGGATTAAATACTTCACTCGGCCCAGGTCTCCATTCAGGGCTGCTGACCAGATCCCTGCAGAAAGCATCCAAAGTAATAAATAACGCCGGATGAATGGGGACTTTTAGTGTTTCCTTTACCTCTTGACCTCAGTTTTCTGAGCATCAGCTAGTCTATAAAATGGAGGATATCCGTCCTTCAACAAATATTAATTGAGCACCTCCTCTGTGCCAAGGACTCTTCTAGGTGCTGGTGACATAGCTGTGAACAAGACAGATAGGGGGCTTGTCCAATCAGAACAGTAGGATTAGGCAGACAAAGAAATCCCTTCTTCCCACTTCAAACACAGAAATGTTGGATAAAATAATTTGGGGCCAGGCGTGGTGGCTCACACCTGTAATCCCAAGCACTTTGGGAGGCCAAGGCAGGAGGATTGCTTGAAACCAAGCAACATATTGAGACCCTGTTTCCATAAGAAAAAGTTTAAAAATCAGCTGGGCACGGTGGCACGCTTGTAGTCCCAGATACTTAGGAGGCTGAGACAGGAGGATCACTTGAGCCCAGGAGTTCAACGTTACGGTGAGCTATGATCAGGCCACTGCACTCCAGCCTGGGTGACAGAGCGAGATCCTGTCTCTAAGAAAAAAAAAGAGTTTGAAGATAGAGTCAAATTCAAAGCAAGAAAAGAAAATTTCACAAAGTGGAAACCATAGTCAAAGTGGTTAGCAGGTACTGAAGCTGTAGAATCCAAAGGGCACTCAGAACTGGACACACACCTCAGGGGCTTTGATGCAAATGCTTGAGCAGGGTCCAGAGTGAAAGCTGCAGGCCTCATGCATGGCAGGGAGCTAGAGCAAGGCTCTGTGCACAAAGTTAGGAGGCAGGAATTGCCATAGCACAGAGGAACTGCGACTGGAGAATCTCTACTTTCCTGCCCTGCAGAGCAGCAAGAAGAAAGCTGCTACGCCTAGGCAATTCACTTATTCAGCAAATATTTATTGAATACTTACTATGTATGTGGCAATAGGGATCTTCTGTGTTCTACTACCAGAACTGCTATGTTCTAGGTACTAGGGATTAGCCAAGTATAAAAGATGCCCCCCCGCAAATTTGACCTTATAGAGCTTACATTCCAATTAAAGAAGACAAATATATATATATATATTTGTTTATATATTGTCTAAATAGAAATACATATATATTTGTTATATATTTATGTATACTGTATAAATATTTTATATATAATTATATATAAAATTCGGGGGTCAGGGGACAGGGTCTCTCTCGTTGCCTGGGCTAGAGTGCAGTGGCATCACCATAGCTCACTACAATCTCAAGTGATCCTCTTGCCTCAGCTTCCCAAGTAGCTGGGACTATAGGCGTGTGCTACCATGACCAGCTAATTTTTTATTTTTTGTAGAGACAGGGTCTCACTATTGCCCAGGCTGGTCTCTAACTCCTGGTCTCAAGCAATTCTCTTGCTTTAGTCTCCCAAAGTGCTAGGATTACAGGAGTGAGCCACCACACCTGGCCTAATTACACATATAATTTTATATATATATTCTATATATTTTATAAAATAAGTAAGTTGGTGCTAAGTGCTCTAAAGAAAAAGCAGAGAAGAAGAATAAGCAGTGGTCAGGGATAGCCTCTCTGATGAGGTAACATCTGAACAGAAACCTAAAGGAAATTAGAGAAAGCACCATTCAAATAGGTGTGAAAAGATAGCAAAAACAGAGAAAAACCTAAAAAATGAGATACCTTGACCTATGCAACTTGGAGGTATGGGGTCTATTAACTGTACCTTTGGGAAACAAAAACCCCAAGCTAAGAATCTGGTGTAGTCTGGACTGTCACAGAAGCTGATCCAAGGCCAGGCATGGTGGCTCACACCTGTAATCCTAGCACTCTGGGACGCCAAGGCCGGTGGATCATTTGAGCTCAGGAGTTTGAGACCGGCCTGAGCAAGAGCGAGACCCCGTCTCTACCAAAATAGAAAAAATTAGCCAGGCATGGTGGCGCATGCCTATAGTCCCAGCTACTCGGGAGGCTGAGGCAGGAGGATCACTTGAGCCCAAGAGTTTAAGGTTGCCCACGGCACTCTAGCCGGGGCAACAGAGTGAGACTCTGTCTCAAAAAAAAAAAAAAAAAAAAAAAAAAATGCTGATCCAGACAAATGAACCCTGTAAGAGCCAGGCAGAGACAACTTAGAAAAAATACCCTATAAGGATGCCTCCAGAAGCCAGCCAAAGCAGTGTGAGAATCTCCCACAAAAGAGGATCCCCTCATCAGCTCAAAGACTAAAAATTACAAAACAAGAAGTAATCTACTGCTATAAGGTGACAGCAAAAATACAAATGGGAAAATGCATGCCTCATAAATTAGCCATTATAGCAAAACCTAAAGAAGACTTTAAAACAACGTTTAATATATTCACAAAGACAAAGGAATAGACTTCACGAATCAATAGAACATTAGGGAAAAAAAAAACCAGGCAGATCTGAATCAGAAAGTCAATAAATTAAAAAGTAGAATCTTTGAGCTGGATGTGGTAGCTTGCACTTCTAATCCCAGCTACTCGGGAGGCTGAGGCAGGAGGATTACTTGAGGGCAGGAGTTTGAGGCTGCAGTAAACTGTGATCGTGCCACTGCATTCCAGCCTGGGTGACAGAGCAAGACTTTGCCTCTGAAAAAAAAAAGAGTAGAATCACTGAAATAAAACAAACAACAATAGATGCATTGAACAGTACTGCAGACCCAGTTGAAGAGAGAGTTAGTGATTTGGAATTCAGAATGCAGCACAAAATGATAAAGAAAAAAGTATTATGGTAAGTAATCTTTTAAATGTGCTGTTGAATTTAGTTTGCTAGTATCTTGTTGACGATTTTTGCATCTATGTTCATCACAGATAATTCTTTTAGTGTTAGAGAAAAATATTAAAGAGCAATAAAGAAACATGGAAGACAGAATGTATCAACATTTGTCTAACAGGAGTTCCAGAGAGAAAGAGAAAGAGAAAGAGAGAGAGAGAGAGAGAGAGAGACAGAGACAGAGAGACAGAGAGACAGAGAGAGAGAAACTGGATACAATGGGAGAGAAGTAATGTTTGACGAGGTAACAACTAAGAATTATCCAGAATTAAAGACAACCTTGAGTCCTCAGATGAGAAACCACACAAAATCCCAAGGATTAATAATAACAAATCTAGCATGGTGAAATGACTGAATATCAAAAATAAGAGAACATTTTAACACATTAACTGCCATGTGAGTTGTATTTAATTCACACTAGTTTTGAGCCCGGGGCCTTGTGAAGCATATGTAACTCTCACATGTCTCTTTACCTTGGGAGTCGTGTGGTATGCGGGCAACTCAAACTGCCACGCTGTAGCATACATGTTATATGATGGGTGGCCCCCTGGGCAAAACCCTAGAGCTTGTTCTTGAAAATCTTACTTGTTGATGTTCTTATTGTTACAATTAATAATGACAATTTAACTGTTCAGAAAACAATAAAAAATAATAAATTTTTCATTAAATTAGAAAGGATCATTTTGTTTTTGAAGTTTTTATTGTATTTTTGTAATAAAACACCCTGGCCTCAAGGAAAGAATTTTTTTCTAGTGTGGCAGTCAATGTGTTAATGTTACCAAAACGAAAAGATCATCACCCATCAGAGACCAACAATCAGATTATCAACAGATTTAACAGCAGTAGCAGATACAAGAAGATAAAGGAAAAATATTTCCAGAAAATTGAGGGGAAAAAAACCCTGTAAACCTAGAATTTTATAATTTTATACTCAGCTAACCTATCACAAGTGTATGTTTGGGCAAGGAGAGGCATCTTCACTGAAAAAAACTATTAAACGATGTATTTTTGGAAAAAAGGAAAATGAACCTGAAAGAAGACATGATTTGAAGAAAAAAAGTCCACATAACAAAGTAGATAATGATCTTTTCTATGTGTGGGAAATAATAAATGAGTAAGTAAACAAAATAATGTCAGATTATAAAAATTGTTTTGATGAAAGCAAGATGATAGATAGATCAGAGTAACCTAGTGTGGAAGAGGCCTAACTTTGGATAGGGCAAAATTTCTTTCTCAACAGCAGCATGACTGACATATTGCGCCAGATAATTCTTACTGTGGAGAGCTGTCCTGTGCATTGTAGGATGTATATAACATCCCTTGTCTCTACCTACTAGATACTTGTAGTATTCTCTCCAGTTGTGACAACAAAAAATGTCTCTAGACATTGCCAAAGTCCCTCAGATGGCAGAATTGCCCCCAATTGAGAATGACTAGAATGGGGTATTTAGGGAAAGCCTCTCTGAGGAGATGACATCTGAGCTGAGATCTGAGGGAAAAGCATCAGCTAGCCTAACGGCTGCAGGAAGTTCATTCTAAGGAGATGGGACAAGTGCAATGGCCTTAACTCAGGAAAAGTTCTTGCCTACTTGAGAAACCCAAACAAGACCTTGTGTGGCTGAAGCATAGTGATTGGGAGAAGGCAAGGATGAGAAATAAAATGAAGGTAGAGAAGTAAAGTAGGCCAGGGTTAGGTCCAAATAGCTTTGTAGGCCACAACAGTGAATGCTCTGATTTCCTATTTTCAAAAAGCCACTCTGGCTGCTGTGTGGAGAGTACGAAACACTGCAGGAAGGCGAGAGTGGAAAGACCCAGTGAGGGAGCCACTACAGTAGCACACAGGAGAGTAGTAGGAGAGGCAGAGGAAGTAGGCAGATGCGGGAACAACTGTCTAGTAACAGTTAAATACAAAGGCATGTAAAGCAGTAGCAACTACCCAGCAATTGATGGCAGTGTTGTTATCACTGAGTAAGAGAGGTGATAGAGCATGTCAGCACAGTGGTTCCCAACACGAAGACAAACCTTGGTTTCCTGCTTTCCTCTGTTCCTACTAGCAGCATAATCTCAGTATAATCTGGGGAAAAAGAGTTGCCTCTCTGGGCCCCATAGGCAGGGATATCATTTCTGCCTCAAGGGCTGTCTGTGAGAAGCTCTTTGCCCTATCTAAAGCTTGTCCACTGCCTGACACACTGGGGCTCTGCAAGGGCTGGTCCCCTCCACTTAAGCTCCATGCCCTCAGAGCGCGTGCAATACAGATTCTGCTCCCCGGCCCCTCTCTAATACCTGAGCTGGCTTGTGTCTCTCAGAGGAGTCAGGCCCAGCCCCATCACTTGGGAAAGTTACCGAAACCAATGCCTCAGTTTCCCCGCCTGCACGCGAGATGGGGTGTCTAATGGCCAAGAGCTTGTGCCAGGTCGCTGGCAGGCTCTCAGTGACGAGGGAGCTGCAGGCCCCTGCCCTTCCTCCCGCGCCAGGCTCGGAAGCTCGGTTCCAGTTTACAGCCCCCTCCTGTGCCCACGTCGGTGAGGGCCCCGAAGGTCCGGCCGCGGGCCTGGGGAGAGCCGGCAGGGCCGCGCGGCCGCCTCACCCCTCTCGAAATCCATCTCCTCCAGTGTCTGCTGCACGCTGGGTACCGCACTGAGGTGGGAGCGACAGGGACCATCTGCACAAGACCGTGACGCCGCCATCCCGGCCTCCGCGCCAGCCGACCGGCTGTCGGTAGCCAGCTCGGCCTCGGAAAGCGGGGCGGACGGACGCGGCGCCCGCCCCGCAGTCCCAGATCTGACCATTCAGCGTCCTCGACTGGCCTCCTAGTCCCGCCACCTCGCCGGAGTCCGCCAATCAAACATCCACGCCTTAGCTCGAGAACCAATCGTGGCGGTGGGGCGGGACTTGCTGGGCCAGGTATCCTCCCGAGGCCGCCACGCGGGGGCGTCCTAGGCTAAGCGCTGGTCGGCGGCGGGGCCGCTCTGGGTCTTGGGAGCCGCACACCGCAGAGGGCGGGCGAGACCTTGTAAGGTGTCGGACGAGGCAGCCAGGCGCGGCCCGGAGCGTTTACGTTACCTTCGCCAGAACCCAGCCCTCGAGAGGCCTCTCGGGCTCTTCCCGTTACCAACCTCGTTCCCCCGGGTCCCCCCCACTTCCCCCCACCCCAGGCCCGGGCCGACTACCCAGGGCGGTGGTGCGGGCCTCGCTCGAGACCCCCTTCGCCCCAACTCCTTAAATATCCAGTAAAGGGCAGGTGGCCATAACTTGTTCTGCCACTAGAATCAACTCCACGTAAGCCCCAAGGGCAGGGAGAGGGCCTTGGTTTGTGAGAAGCCTCCACCCCCGCAGTGGGCTGAGTTTACCGAATTAATCTTCCTATTATCAAAACATCCTCTGGGCTGCCACCTGCGGACCATGCCCTAAGCATAGCATGCTCAAATGGACAGATGGCAGTCTTCTCAATCCACAGTTGAGGAAACCCAGGGCAGCAGCCCGTTCCAGCCACAATCCAGCGTACTGGGGGAGACTTCATCTCCACCGCTTCCATCGTCTAAAGCCATCAGGGGCATTTAGAAATGGTGTATGGACGGAATCCAGCCTGGGTCCTGTTTCTCTCACAAACAGCTGGGCCCAGCACCACTCCCTGACCAAGATAGTGGCTCGGTGAAGCATTCAAGACTCTAGCATTCCTGGAGAGTAGAAGGCTGGAAGTAATCTTTCCTCCCCTAAGCTGGTCCAGAGCCCCAGCTTCATCCAAGCAACTACCCATCTGTACCACCTTTGGCTGCTTCTAGGAAGTTCCCCTCCTCCGGCCCCCTCACTAGCCTTCCCCAGAGTTCTGGGAAGACAGGCCCCTCCTCTTCTCTGCTCCCCCCGCCCAGCGCCCTGACTTGTCCATTTGGCCAGAAGCCAAGGCTGGCTCCCAAGGGGCTGTGGCCATGGTCTAGTTCCCAGCCCCAAAGCCACCACTGTGGGAAAACACTGGAGCTGGGTTGTCCCCCCTCCTAAGGGGGGCACAGCAGGCGGGACCACAGAAGGGGTGGCTGCCTTGAGACTGGGGAGGCCCAGCCCAGCCTTGCTCTACCCACAGTGAGTCTTCCCTCCTGGCACTCAGAAGGGTTTTGGCCCAGAAGTCTTATCCCCATCGCAGTAATAGTTTCATTTTCTCCATTTTATTTGTCAATATAAAAATACTCAAATATTTACAACAAATAAATACGCGGGGACACAATAAGTTACACTGTTAGGAGCCCTCCTCCTAGGGCTGGGAGAGGATATGCTAATGTCCACAGCATGCCCACCCTCTCTCCCTTCCCTCCCCCAACACAACCTTTCCCAGCCCTGTACTGGAAGAGGACAAATATAAAATACCACGGAACCCAGGGGCCAAGTGGGAGGCCCCACCCACCCTTCCCCCCAAACACACAGGAGGCTCCATCTCCCTCCCCCCACCCTGAAAACATTCACAGCCCTAGAGGCAGGACTAGGCCCACCCCCGAGCCCTGCACTCCCCCTAAAGGGGTACAGCACCCTGCCCGCCCCACCCCCATATGTACATCACTGCCCCACACTCGGGACACATGGGGGCAGGAGAGGCAACGTGATACAACCCCTTCCCCTTCATAGCTCCAATGACTCACCAGGAGGACCCCAGGCCTAGGGAAGACTGGACAGAAACAGGAAGGCTATGCCACACACACACACATACATACACACACGTGCAAACACTTATGAACACAAACACACCCACATCTTGAAACTTCTGCCTTGAAAAGTTTTGGCTGCTGGGGTCCCATGTGTCCTTGCTTCACAGAGAGGAGGAAGATGCCTTCTGCGAGGCTGGTGCCCTGGTGAGCCACACCAAGTGGCAGTGCCCATGCTGAGCAGAGCAGGTCCTCATGGCCGGGCGAGTACTGGGCAGAGTCTGTCCCAGGCAGAGCAGGTGCCCACACCATGTCCCTGAGGTAGCTGGTGCCTGTGCAAAAGTAGGAGCCGCACCTCCCACGCACCGATGCGGTGGGGAGTTCTCCTCATACTGACGACTCCTCGGGGTTAGAGTCAGGCAGTGGCTGGCGCTGCTGCAGTTTGCGTCTCAGTTCATCAGCGAGCTCAGGCAGGGGGTGCCCGAGCCCTCCCCGGTCCTCCCCTCCTAGTTGTAAGCGCACGTACCCATTGGCATTTGAGTTCCTCCCGCCCCCCAGGTGAAGCCGAGTTGGAGAAGGCAGGGGCTGGCCGGGGATGCCAGGAGGTGGTGAAGGGGGGCCGCCCCCAGGCTGGCACCGGGCGTGTCCAGGTACAATCTTAAGGGAGCCATCGGAGTAGTAGTAGCCAACAGGGTCCCAAAGTTTCTCATCTGTTTCGGGGCCGGGCCGGAAGGGAGGACTGGTGGGTTCCTTGGGCAGCTCCAGAGGGTACACCAGGGTCCTCTCAGCTGTCTTGGCTCCTTTCTCCAGCTCTTCCCGCAGCCGCCGGCGCAGAGACAAAACAAGCAGCAGCAGCACCAGGCACACAGCCCCCAGGGCCACCACAGCCAGCCACACCAGCCCCAGGTTTTCCAGGGGGGCCCGGGCCTCCAGAGTCACTGACGGACCCGCCACTACAGCCACAAGGTAGCCTTCGGCAGCCAGCCGTGCCCCCTGTTCCTCTGAAAAGCAGTGGTAGGCCCCAGCATGGCGGGGCTGGGCGGCCATCACGACCAGGGCCTGGAGCCGGGCGTCATAGAGGAAGGAGCCAGGCTGTTCTGCAGGCAGGTCCCGGCCCCCAAAAGTCCAGCGGGCATGGGCCAGGTTGGAGGAGAGTCTGCAAGGCAGCACCAGGTCTGTGCCTGCCACCACTGTGATGTTTTTAGGAGTGGGCCTGACTGCAGCAGCAGAGAAAGAGAAAGCAGAGTTAGTACAGGAAGCCCCAGACTGGGTCCAGGGCTCATCTCAATGGGAGGGGGACAAAACGGACAGCTCACCTTTCTTACTGCCACGGAAGTTACAAATGCCCGATGGGTCTGAGATTGGCACATGCTGGATCAGCAGGGATCTAATAGGGGACGCAGGGGATGTCAGCAGCCTAGCTCCAACCTCCCTGCCCTCCCTCCTGGTCCTGGTCCATGCAGAGCCCAACTCACCCAGAGTGGCCACCCACAGCCACACAGCGGCTGGTGTTCACACTCCAGGCACAATAGGGGTCCCGGGCAAGGACACAGTCTGCACAGGAGCGGTACTTCATGCAGTCCGCCAGCGGCAGCTGCACCAGCTGAGAGCGGGAGCCAGCAAAGAGCAGCTTCTGCAAGAGAATTAGGGCCCAGGAGGGTCAGCCAGGGCTGTATCTGTGGGTGGCAGCCAAGCCAGGACACAGCACAGGGGGCTCCTGGACTCCTGCAGGGTACACAAGGACAAAGGAGCCAGCAGGAGGAAGACAGCAGGCTATAGTCCTGAAGAGGGAAATCTAAGAACCAGAGAACTCACTGAGGACTTATACAAGCCAGACACAATCCTAAGTACCTTACAGACATGACCTTATTAGAAAGGGACGACAGAAGCGTGAGGCTGGATGTGTAATCACACTCACACACACAGTGCAGGAAGTACATTCTCTTCGAGGCCCATGAACCCTCACAATAGCACCAGCGTAAAATAAGGTGTTTTCCTCTGTTTGAATGGTGAATGCTAATCATGTGTTTATTCAACCACACGCTTTCTGCCATTATTCTATGTCCTGGGGAATAATTTTGAGTCACCGTAGTTGGTAAAAGGCAAACAAATCAAAGTTCAGGGGGTGCTGCAAACATGCCAGAAAAGAGTATTGCATAAGGTAAAATGCAAGCACTCTGGGAAGCAGTCAAGGAAATGAAACGGAGGGTCAGGACCGGAGAGCAACTGGGGGCTGGCAGGAAACCGACATCGTGTGGGCATCATAAACATCTCACAGCTTGGGTGGTCTGGCCAGAGGGTGTGTGACCAGGGAAGAGCTATAGCCACAGCTACAGCACAACTCCGAGGGGTCTGAAGAAAATTCAAGAGCAGTGCCAAGGCCTGCCTCTGGGAACACAGCCCCACGGACCCGACTACATGTAACGGTCCTTTGGAGTAAAAATTATGTCACTTCAGTATGCTTATTTCCAGGAACCCACCCCAAGCTATGCAAGGTATGAGTGAGTTGGCATGCACATGTCCCCACCTCTGCAATGGGCAAGCATGAAAGCCCGACTGGGAAAGGCAGACAGACAGAGGGAGTGAGATAGGATGGTGCTGAGGACGGGCGGGGGGGGGGGGCTGATTTACTACCTTGCTCTGAGACAGCACCAGGCTTTCCACCGGCTCCTGGTCAAACACCTGCAGCTCCTCGATCAGGTGGACCCAGGGCCCCAGGCTCACAGCTTTGAGCAGCCAGCCATCTCCTGCGGGGGAGGAGGGGCAAGGTGTAAATGGGGGCACAAGGCCACGAGGCATCTCCAGATCTCCTGGCTCTGGGCACAGGGCCTTCACCAAGCCTTCAGCAACTGTGCCTGCACACCCACGCCTACCCACCCATTGGCCTACCTGTGCCAATGAACAGCACCGTATAGGTGGTTCCATCAAGCCCTGTAACCCGGTCAGCCACCAAGTGAGTGAAGTTGGTGTCCTTCTTCACAAGCAGGGGGCGGCCCCACTGAGGCCCCACCTGCTCCTCCATCAGTGGGTGCTTCTTGATGAAGTTGAGGGTGTTGTCTGGCAGCTCCAGAGAACTGGTGTAGCCATGGCGCCGGTGCCAGTTGTTGATGCACTGCGGGTAGGGAGGTGGGGAAGCGAGCCATCAGCCAGGCGGGAAAGGCACTGAGCTGAGGGTGGGAAAACATCCCTGCCCCAGGACTTACCGAGCCAGGCCGAGGGCTGGGTACTGGGTCGGTATAGCGGCCCCACTTCTGGGCTTGCTCACGGTACTCCTTGTAGGGACCCTCGAACACCCGCTGGATCTCTTCCAACTGGTACTCGCAGACTGCTGACAGGTCCACATCACCCCTGGCAGAGCGGGAGGGACCCCACGGGTCAGGTACCCATCTTATTCCATCTTACCCCAGCTCCAGGCAAGTAGCGTGATGACAGGGCCCAGCACAATGCAGGCATGAGCACAAGAATGCACTGGCAGTTCTAAAGTGCCACCCCAAGGCAAGACCCTGCCCACCTCCACAGGGAGCTTTGGAAGGGGCAGGACATGGCTGCTTGGCTTCAGGACAACTGACCACCTGAACCTCCAACAGAGGCCCTGTCCAGGTTCTCACCCCCATACACCATCCCTAACCCGAACACCTGCTCCTCCCCACCCCCAAGGCTCCATGGGCCAACTCACCATCGCGCCCGAAAAACCCCAAAGAAGGTGGTGTTGTGCCAGGAGGCGCCCTGCAGGGTGTGCACCGCCTGCAGCTGGTTGAAGTAGAGCTGCCAGTCGGGGGCAGAGCACACCAGTCTTGCCTTTAGGAACGTGGTCCACTTCCTCTGCAGGGTCCGTGCACCCCCCATGTCACCCTGGCAGATGGCAAGAGGGCAATGCTGGTCAGTCTCACCAGGCTGGCAGGGCTCCCAGGGCCCCCTGCTGCGGGACTCGGTACCTTGCAGACACGGGCCACACGAGCCACCACCTGCTCGGCATAGCAGTCATACTCCACTGCCCGCTCGCTGAAGAAGAAGTAGATCTTGTCATCGTCCCCCGTGAAGCTCCCCACACTTTCAGGTATGTAGGCAGAGCCTACGAAATGAGGTTCTGTGGGAAGGGGAGGATGGCAAGCAGTGAGATGCTGGGCCCCTCACGGGCCTCCCCACCATAGCTACCCCAGAGCCCAGGCCAGCGCCTCGGGGCTCACCGTTGAGCCAAAAGGCCAGGTACTCTGTCTTCATGGTGTGGTGGGGCCCCATGTTCCGTAGGATAACAGGCTCCGTGCCCAGGAAGTTGTTGAGCGTGGCTGAGTACAGCTCGCCGTCTATGGGAGAGAGGGCCAGCCAGGCCAGAAGTGAGGTGGAGGCACACTGAAGCCCTGGGGGACTCGCCCAGCCTACATCAGGAGCAGCCACTCACCCACAAGGAGGCCAGTGTGGCCCTTAGCTGGATCATAGGGACATTTCCCCTTCCCGTCCTCAAACTCTCCACGCTCCAAAGTGAAGGTGAGCATGTCCTAGGGGCAGGGAGAGAGGAGATGAGAAGGAGCTGCCCAAGGGCAGGGGCCCTCTGGGCTGGGGCCCAGAGCAGGCTGAGGAGGGCAGGGGTAGGGACCAGAGAGGAGGAAGGAACAGCACTCACAATGTAGGTGCACTTGGGCTGGAAGGCGTAGGTGCCGCAAACGTACAGGTGGGAGGTGTTGTAGGGCTGCAGGAAGCGTATGAAGTTGAAGCACTCCGTCTGGAGCAGAAAGGCGTCCAGTTAGTGAGACTATGGGGGGCAGCCCCAGGAGAGCGTGCACCTGCACTGCAAGGCCCAGCAGGTGATCAGGGCCCGAGCACCCACCTGGTTACTCTTCCCTTTCTGAATACACTCAGTCTTCTTCTCCACTGGGGCCTCCCAGGAGATCTGGAGACAGGGAGGAGGACATCAGCAATGTCACAGGTATGTACCATGCATGTCACAAATACTGCCTGTGGCAGCAATCCAGTGCAAAGATGTTGTCCCCATTCTCTGGGGGCTTCTTTCAGTAGACTACAGAAGCCTCACACCGCCCCACTACCCAGAATCCAGTAAATGCTACAGGAGAGGACAGAGCTAGCTAATCCTGATGAGTGTGCGGGCCTCGGAAGTGGAGCAAGACTTCCACGAGGACAGCCGGGCAGAGGGACAGCCAGCCCAAGTGAAGCCCCTCTGGGCCCTGCTCTCTCTCCCAGGCCTGTGTGCCTCCCGCTGCCCCACCTCTCACCACTCCTTGCAGCTCCAGAGCCTCCACACTGAAGGCAAAAAGGGCTTCTCGGGCCCCCACGTACAGGAGCCCGGTCTGCTCCGTCAGGGTCAGCGTCAGGAAGTCCTGGATGCCCGTTTGGGAAAACCGCCGTACCACTGTGGCCAGCTCTGTAAGGACAAGGGTAAAGGTAGGGTAAGCAGGCACCTCTCAGAGTCAGTCTTCCTCTATCCACTGGTCTCCTGGGCCTAATCCCCTCAGTTCCCCACATTAGAGCCAGGACCCCAAAGCAGTGCCGGCCAAGCCTCCTGACTGGCAATAGAGTGCATTTTCGGAATAGTATTTTGGCTGTGACAGCTCCACCCAGGCCTCCTTAGCCTTCCCTAGCTTGGGAGGAGGCAGATCCGGGCTGCTGAAAAGGAAGCACGGATCTCTCAGCCACAGCTTCCGGCCAGAGGAAGCCATCAGACTGATGGCTCTTGCTCTCAGGGTCAGTGGCACCTCCGGCTGCAGAGCTGGGCACCCCCACCCTCCCCACCCCCTGCCTCCTTGGCTGCTGCTTCCTTCTTTGCTCTGCTGCTCACTGTCCACGTTAGGGGCCAGCCAGGCCCTGGCCACGCACCCAGCAGGGCAGGAGGTACAGAACAGTTGTGAGTGCTCTTTGCCTCAGGAAAGCCTTTACGCCAACAGGACCCAAATCCAGGCTACCAGAGATGCAAGCACAGCTGGCCACCAGCTGGCCACAGCTGGACAGGCAGGGATGGCAGGAGGGGAAGGCATCAAGGCTGGGAGGCCAGGCCAGAGAGGTCGGGGGAAACTAGAGGCTCAGGGACCAGAGATGGAGCTGAAGCCTGCTGGGGCCTGGGAAGCCAGGGCACTATGCCATTCATATAGTCATGTGATTCCTACGTCAGCCCCCCAAACAGCAGCCCACCTGTCCTCAGGGACCCCCCCAAACCAGCCTCGGTCTTTGGGGGTAAGGATGGACCCAGACACAGGCTGGCACGGGAGGGCTTCATTAGCACCTGAGTGGAGCCTGTGGGAGGTGAGCTCATCCCAGGTCCCCAGAGCGCACAGATGATACAAACACCTGACATCACCTCTCCATACAGGTGTGTGTGCACTAGGAGGGCTGCCAGGTCCTCTCTGTCCCTCGGTACAAGCATGTGCACATACACACACCCATCCAGGGCCACCAGATGGCATGAGTACTGGGGTGGTGTTAGGGTTGATAAGGGGGATCCTGGGGACAGACAGCTAGAAAGACTGAGGGGAGTAGGGGACAGAGCTTCGGTTTACACCATCCTGGTTCAGGTTTCTTTCTCTAGGCTTCCAGAGCTAGTGACAATTCAAGAAGTGAGGCGTGCAGAATGGCCTCTCTCCCTTGCATACCTGGGCAGCCAGTCTGGGGTGAAGAGTTGGTAAGAGCTCCCCCAGAGCCATCCGAAGTGTCAGAAGGAGGCAAACCCCAGGTGCTGACCTGTACTACCCGTTCTAAATCCCCAGGGCCACACACATCAGAATAAAGTGGGCATGTTATTGGGGACGATTCCTTAGCAGCCTGCCCCTGCAGTTCCTGAGAGTACCCTTCCTCCCCTGCTGTCCCTCCTACCTCCCACATAGCTTTTCCCCCCCAGGACTCCAGGCACTCACCCCCAGAAGATACTGTCTTCCGGGGCACAAGGTTCCACCACACCTCAGCCCCGATGCCCAGGCCCCACAGCCCCACTGCCAGCAGCCAGACAGCCCAGTGTGGGGCCATGGCACACGCCGGCTCTATGCTCCAAGCCAGCTGCCTGCTGAGGGAAAAGAAATGGTCAGAATCATAGCCAGAGAAAACAAACTGGAAGGGGGCCCACACCAAGGGGCGACTGGACACCTGATCAGGCCTCTCCACGAGCCCCTGGAAGCCCCCCCCCCCGGGCCACTCCCTCTGGAGGAGGACCTGGCACCTCACACCTGACCTCAACCCTCAAAAGACATGGGGTCTCCCCGGGCAGCTCGGAGGAGCTGAGTCAGCTGGAGGCATGGACAGACTCCAAGAAGCCCTCCCTGGCCGCCAGGCCTCCCCCACTCGCTCTCGACAGGAAGTTGTTTAAAAAAATAAAGAGGACACCCCCCCCAACTCAGGCCTAAAAGGTTTGAGAGTTCCTTAAAAGAAAGAACCTCAGGAAGCAGGACTTGTATCCACTGGGGCTCCAACCAGCCCCAAGACCCAATCCTGGGAGGCAAACCCCTCGGCGGGGTGAGGAGGCATGCGGTGGGGAGAACCCGCAAAGGGGGACTTGGTGCAGCAGGCTACGTGCGAAGTCCCGGCCCCAGCCCGATCCCTCCCCCAGCACAGACAATAGCCGGGCAGAGCCCAGAACCCCGTTCCACAGCAGCAGGGCAGGGGTGGGAGTGGGGCCGGGAGCCGAAGGGGCCCCGCTTCCCGAGGCCCCTTTGTTGCCCAAGAGGGAGGCAGGAAGTGGGTGGGATGGGCGTGGAAATGACCAGGGCCTCATCCTGTTCCTCGCACAGCCTTCTAGGAGACACTAGCCCTCAGGCTGAGAGGCGGTGGGATAACAGAGCAGGCTCGGGTTTAATCAGGGATCTCCCGGCGGCGCTGGCAGGCGGGGGCGTGGGGGATGAGCTAGGGGAGAACGAGGGGGGTTCCTCTTGGACCGCATGGCCGGCGCCCGCTGCGATCCCCCGGGTCTGACGAACCTTCCCAACTCAGGGATTACGCCCCAGGGATCCTGGCCTAAGCAGGCCATCGGGGTCTGGTTTCCACTGCTTCAGCGCTCCCATGCCGGGCACAGAGACACAGAAGCTGGGGACCTGCTCACCCCAAAACAAAGGGTACCCGCTAAGACCTCGTCCGGGGTCCCCCCGGGTCCTCCCCTCCCCCAGCTCCAGGGATTTGAATGCAAACAAAGCGGCGGCGCTGGGAGCGTGGCGGAGCCCGGCCTGCGGACGCCCCCTGTCGGCCCAGAATCTCAGCGCGGGAAGGGCGGGGGACGGGGGTTGCGTTCGCCCGCGACCGGCCCCCAATACACCCCCAGCCGTCCCTCGGCTCCTTACCCCGGACTCAGGCCGAACCCGGAGGTGCGCTCCGAGGACCCGCCCGCGCAGCGGTGCCCCCACCCCCAGCTCCTCCCAGCGCTGGGGAAACGGGCAGCCAGGGGCTTGGGGGCCGAGGGGTGCGGGGTCCAGGTGGTGCACCCTGCACCCTTGCTCACCCGAGCGGCTGGCAGTGGACGGCAGCGCTCCCGCGGCTGCAGGGCGAGCGCTCCAGCCGGGTCAGGGCGGCCCGGCTCGGGCCGGGGGCCTGGCTTTCCGGGACAACCCGCCTCCTCAGCGGAACGGGGGGGCGGGGGGCCGCGGCAGGGAAATCCGATCCCACAACATCGGCCTCTGTCCAAGCCCGCCCCAAACTTTCCGTCGGCAGTGGGGGAGCCGAGGACAGTTCGGGAGCCTGGCGAGGATCCCCGCCGTGGACCGGACAGTACGAGGAACCCCGGAGCCCCTCACCAGCCCGCCCCTCCAGTCCCAGGGGCTGCAGGCACTGCACGCCCCGCTCCCGAGGCCCCGCGAGGCAGCCCGCGGGGCGCGCAGGAAAGATCTCGGGCGGACAGCTGTCTCCGCCGCTGCCCCTCCCTGCGCCCCTAGCCCCTGTGCCTCGCGCGTGCGGCAGCCCCTGCCCAAGCAAACGGACAAAGCGGCGGCTTCGGAGCTCCGCGGTCCTGGCCCCACGCAAACCCGGCCTCACTCACCTCTTGCGCGCAGCTCGAATCCCTGGGCGCCGCCCTCGCGTTCGCCACCGACCGCGGTCCGCCCCTGTCCCCGCGCCGCTGCCCGCCCGAGCGCGCCCACCAGCGCTCCTCCACTGCCCCTCTGCCACCGCCCCTTGGTCCCGGCTCGGCGCCCCTGGGCTCGGGCTCCCCGCGCCACCGCGGCGGGCGCCGGCTCTTTCTCCACCGCTGCCGCGGCTCTCCGCCCCCTCCCCCCTGACGTCAGGCGGGGGGGGGGGTCGAGCAGAGGCCGGGGGCGGGACGCTAAGGCCCGCTCAGGAGGGGGCTGCGACCCGCCACGACCCGCGGGCCCGCCAGCTCTCCGCCGGAGGGGGCTCGGGCCTCTGTCCCTCCCGGTGCCCAGCCGCCCCGCGCCTCGGAGTCGCGGTCTGCGCCACAGCGCCTGGAGGGAGGTGGGGCGGGGGAGGGACTCTGGGCATTGCCACGGCTGAATCGGACTCACCCGGTCTTTCCGAAGTGTCCCTGGTAGACCTATGGCGGGCTCAGGAATCGGGCTTGACGTTCCAGTTACTGCAACGAACGTGGGCCAGCCACCTTGGGGTGATTATCCGAGGGAGGAACGCTGGGGAAACCGAGGCTTCTCTTCTGGGCAGACGAGAGAGGTCTGTCTTGTGTCCCCAAATTCTGCGTTCTTTCTTGGCCCCGATGCCGCTGGTCCCTGCTCTCAGACTAGCCTTACCAGCCAGGAAGACCCTCAAGTCTCCGGAGACAGTCTGGGCCTGTTTCTCACGCTCCGGGCAGAGCCTACCCCCAGGAAATGACTCCTTCTGGTGCCACTGGAAGGCTGATGAACAAGCGGCACGAGCCCTAATGTTCAGATGAAAGGGGCTAGGGAGAGCCACGCGGGAGCACCAGCACCTTCAGAACCTCCCGCCTCCGCCCACAGCCGCTCCTAGAAGTAACTTGCAGCTCTCCCCTTATGGGCGGTGCTGGGGTGTCCTCCTTCCTGCCAGCTGGTCCCGGGAACTGGGCAGGTGGACAGAAAGCCTCAGGGAGGACACCCCAACGGGCACTTGGAGACAAATGCCACCTCCTGGCTAGGAGCAAAGGGCAGGGGTGAAGGGACTTGAGGCCCTGAGGCTTGGATGGTAACTTTAAGCCAGGGTACAGTCCTGGAGGAGAGGAACACTTTAGGCCCTGTCAGCAGATCTGGATTATAAATCAGTCCCGACAGCAGCTTTTGTTCTGGTTTAAAACTTGGCATCTGAAAAGTGGAGACCAGAAGAGTAGTGGAGATAATTGAGAAAAGCAGCCCATTTTGGTTTCAGTAACAATTGGGTCTTTGCTGGTACACATAAAGGCCCCTTCTCCCTTGCTGGCCAAAGCCACATTTCCCAGCTCCTTTCTGCTAGAAAAAAAAAGCTGTGGCCTTGGAGATGCTGGAGATAACAATCACCACGGGGTGGGCAGGGAAGGCCCTGCTTCAGCTGACAGAGAGGGAGAAGATGGGCCCACCCTGACCCTGTGTCTAAGTGGGATAAACTGGTATGCAAATGCCTTCACTTTTTTTTTCTTTTTTTGAGACAGGGTCTTGCTCTGTCACCCCAGTTAGAGTGCAGTGTGGCATCATCATAGCTCACTGCAACCTCAAACTCCTGGGCTCAAGTGATCCTCCTGCCTCAGCCTCCCGAGTAGCTGGGACTCCGACACAGTCTACCATGCCCAGCTAATATTTCTGGTTTTGGTAGAGACATGGTCTCAATCTTGCTCAGGCTGGGTTCAAACTCTTGACCTCATCGATCCTCCCACCTTGGCCTCCCAAGGTGCTAGGATTACAGGTGTGAGCCACTGCGCCTGGCTTGTGCCCCTCACATTTGTTCTGTGCTATAGACTTTGTAACCTGCCTTTACATACATTTTGTCACTCTACCCTCATGACCACCCTTTAAAAAATAGGTATTGTTTCTTCCCCTTTTATAGATGAGTCTCAGAAAGTTTAAGCAACTGGCCCTAAGTCTCCTAGATAATAAGGAAAGTCAGAATTTTAACTCATATCTTGGGACTCCCAATTCTTTTTTTCCATGAAGTCACTACATATCCTGACAGTGCCCAATTCTGTCTTTCCATGAAGTCACCATATATCCTGACAGCACTCCATTTCCTGCTGTTTTTCTTCACCTTCAAGACTCAACCCAGCCTCTAGGTGTGAGGGTTACCAGGCAGAGACCTGAGCTCCCTGGCTCTACCTTCAAGGTGGCCCCAGTGGAAAGTTTCAAAAGGCGGTTTGGTTTCACTGGCAGTCACAGTCTTCTTGTGCACCTCAGTGGCGGGCGTTTGGGTTCCGGAAGGGCCAGTTATGTAGAACCCCCAGCTGACAGACTGCATGAGCCATCCCTCCCAATCACTCCTCAGAGATAAGGTTGCAGCTCCCCCTCCCCTTTTCCACCTTCGTGTGCATTTCCGGGCTCCATTCTGTTCATTCTCAGCACTGGCCTTTTCCGTGGGGGGGTGGGCAGAGGATAAAGTTTCCTGCATGACTACTTACTCATGATTCATACTTTTAAATAAAAGCACAGCTGGCAGAAAAATGAGGATTCCTGGGTCTTCAATTAAGAAAAAAATTACTACTACAGATGCGGGGTGGAGGTTGGGGGAGAAAGGCTCCTGTACCTGTCTAGTTTCCCTGGGGCCTGCCTGGCATATCCTATGGGAAGTGCCCACCCTTCAAGACTCCTGTCTTGACAGACCCTCCATTTGCACAACTGCTTCTGGCCAAGTCAAGGAAAGACAGAGTCATGCTAGATGCTTCCCAAGGCTCTCCAGGGATCCACTGGCAGCTTAGGCTGGCCCCGAGAGATGGCCCAGAGTCTTACTTGAATAGCAAGTCCCCTGTCTCTCTTGCACATTGGTCCTGGGCCACGGTACCCTTCATTTGAGCTACTCGCCTGCCAGCTCTCCTGAAGCAGCTTTCTGGCAGGAGGAGGGCCCAGGGTACCACTGGGTTCTATGGTCAACGCTGCCTCATTGATTTCCAAGGCAGCAGGAGCTGCTGTCAACCCACAGATGGGGGAGTGAGAACACTTGGGTCAGCCACCCTTCAGGAGTCTTTCTGAGGGCCTGGGGACCGGGGTGACTGAGGACATAGGAAAAGGACTCTCCCTCTCTACTTCCTCCAAAAGGAGAGTTATCAAAGCTGTCCACCTGGGAAGCCTTTCCCTTCCCAGCCCCTCCCTGCCACCATCGCCAAAAGGAAGCAGGAAAACATCCGTCATCACAGCCCCGGATGCCGCTTTTCCAGTGGCTCCTATCAGGATATCCCCAGCCTTTCCCCAGGGGTTAAGGATCTAGGAAGGTCACAGACCTGGAGGGCAAGTGGTAAAACTGCCAGCACCACTGTGGAATTCGTGGCCCTGAGGAGGCTGTCTCTAACTGGCCGCAAACTAGTTTTAGGAGATCTGGTCGGCTCCCAACCAGTCCCAGAGAGGGCCCATTACATGTCCCTGGGGATATCGTACGCCCTTGGATGACCTCACAGTGCACACCTCTGCTCAGGTTACAGCCAGGTCTCTGGAGAGACTGAGTTGTCACCGACACCTCCTACCCCCTGGTGTCTATTTCTCTCATGGGGATGAGTATGTTGGGGAGCAGGGGAGGAGGAGACAGTGTACAGAGCCAGGACTGGGCAGGAAGGCTCCAGATGCCTATGCTGATGGAAAGCTCTGTCGATCCCTTTCTCAGAGCCAGGTAGGGCCAGCTCAACACCTGGAAACTCCCTGGTTCAGCCTCCAGGGCCTCCCTATTCCCTTTTTGCCACTGGCAGTAAGAACAAAGGAGGGAAATTTCAAAGGTGATTTCCAGGTTTCCAGAGCAAACTGAATAGTTGAAGATTAACTGTCAGGATGTGCAGTGTCAGAAGCAGGGGCACCCTGAGGGAGGGCGAAGAAGGCTGGCTCACCAGATCCCCGGCTCTTTTATCGGAGGATCTGAGGCTGAGCTGATGCTGCTGCAGCTTCAGTGGTGCCCAGGCCAAGGGGGCATGTGACATAGCCAGGAACAGAAACTGGAACTCTCAGTCAAGTCGCCTGGGCATCCAAGTCACCCTGGCCCAGGGTTTCTTCCACCTGTCATTTGGCAAAGGCTGTGAGGCAGAAAGGTGTCCTGAGTGGTACCCAGCACTGGGTCGTGCATGTGCCTGTGCCCTCTGAATAATAGATGCCCCCTAATCCTAGCACCCGGAGACCCAGTGAAGGAGGTAGCTGTGTCTGAGAAGGCAGGCCCAGGAAGTAATGAGCTCCACTTTGGCACAGTGAGTCACTCGGCCTGAAGGTTCTTTTTTTTTTTTTGAGACAGAGTCTCACTCTGTTGCCCGGGCTAGAGTGAGTGCCGTGGCATCAGCCTAGCTCACAGCAACCTCAAACTCCTGGGCTCTGGGCTCAAGCAATCCTT
>CAUYRT010087742.1:0-11108 GCA_963574885.1 Lepilemur ruficaudatus | reverse complement strand
CAGTTAATTTCTTTCTATTTATAGTAGAGACGGGGTCTCGCTCTTGCTCAGGCTGGTCTTGAACTCCTGACCTTGAGCTATCCACCCGCCTTGGCCTCCCAGAGTGCTAGGATTACAGGCGTGAGCCACCGCGCCCGGCCTCAGCACAAAGTTTGAAAGACAGTGGCCCTGGGCCCAGAAGGTTGTGCGTGGACGGTCCGTGCAGGGCTGAGAGGAGCCCGCTGCCATCTGGGTGCTGTCCAGACGTCGGTGCCGGAGAGCCGAACCGGGTCAGCACACGCTGACCTCGGGGCAGTTTCGTGGCTCTAACCACAGAATCTGATTGAGACGGGGCCTCCTCAGGGAGACCCAGGAAGTAGGCAGAGGAGAAGCAGTGTGTGGAGCAGTACTGAGTAGTATCGGTTATTAAAGTGTTAGCCGTCAAACATCTATCTCTAACTTTTCACCAGTCTTTGTTTTTCTTTTCACTATCCATGAAATGAAGGTGTCTACCTTCTGGCCGTCTTGACCCGTTTCCCACATGCCGCACTCTGTCTAGTTAGGATGCGTTCCATTTTCTGGAAAGGCCGCATTAGACACAGATGTCCGCCAGGGAGCGTGAATTGCGCTTGCCCGAGGCTCAGGGCCGCTGCTGTGCGTGGAGCCCTGCCCTTGCTAAGCTTGCGGGTTGTCTCGTGTTGCCCCGCTAGGTGAGTGACTGGTGGGAGGAGTACGTCTACCTCCGAGGACGAGGGCCGCTGATGGTGAACAGCAACTACTACGCCATGGTGAGTCCTCCGGGCGCGCGTGCTGTCTGGTGAGTACGGTGGGGCCGCGTGTCTGTCCTGCAGAAGTGGCGCTTTGGGCGGCCTGGGGAATCTCGGGGGGCTTGACACATGCTCCTCCGCACCCTGCCTTCCTGGCCGGAGAACCGTGTGAACGCCCTTCTGTCTTTGCGGAGTAGCTCAAGGGCGCCCCAAGGGCACTGAGCTACTGCAGAGGGGTTTGGATTGTGAAAATATGGTCACGGCACACAGGCATTCCTCGCCATACGTGTACTTGTACTGCTGCTTTCCTGACTCCTAAGTTGGCACCGGAACCTAGTGTCACTGTAGCCTCAAGGGTTCGCATCTGCGAAACCCCCCAGAGCTCAGACAGTTTGCCCAGACGTGGGGCGCTGTGGTCTTCTGTGTGCTGAACTGCCGGAGGGTCGTGCGTTGAGGGTGGTTTCGTGTGTCTCGGTCTTTCTTTGTCTTTCAAATCACTGAGGTTGTTAGAAGACCCCTCGATCTGGACTCTTTTTTGTGTGTGTGTGTTTTTTTTTTGAGACAGAGTCTCACTCTGTTGCCCAGGCTAGAGTGCCGTGGTGTCAGCCTAGCTCACAGCAACCTCAAACTCCTGGGCTCAAGTGATCCGCCCACCTTGGCCTCCCAGAGTGCTAGGATTACAGGCGTGAGCCACCAGGCCCGACCTAGGTCTGGATTCTTGGCCACTGTTTAGTAGCTGGCGAATAGCATTCTCCCTCTTTCTGCGACTTTCTGGTCTTCACTTATATTTTTTCTCTCTTTTTCTTATTTCTCTTTACCACCTGCTTTTTCGTTCTGTTTTTCTCCATTTCAATATTTTCTTTAGCTTTTTTCTTCTTAATTTTAGCATATTACGGGGGGACAAATGTTTAGGTTACATATATTGCTTTTGCCCCACCTGAGTCAGAGCTTCAAGCGTGTCCGTTCCCCAGATGGTGCGCACCGCACCCATTAGGTGTGAGTATACTTGTCCCCTGCCCCCTCACCTGCCCAGCACCCGACGAATGTTGTTGCTGCATGTGCACGTAAGTGTTGGTCCGTTAATACCAGTTTGCTGGTGAGTACATGTGGAGCTTGTTTTTCCATTCTTGCGATTCTTCACTTAGTAGAATGGGCTCCAGCTCTAACCAGGACAATACAAGAGGTGCTAGATCACCGTTGATTTTTGTGGCTGAGTAGAACTCTATGGTACACGTATACCACATTTTATTAATCCACTCACATTTTGATGGGCACTTGGGTTGTTGCCACATCTTTGCACTTGTGAATTGTGCTGCTATAAACATTCTAGTGCAGATGTCTTTTTTATAGAGTGTCTTTTGTTCTTTTGGGTAGATGCCCAGTAGTGGTATTGCTGGATCAAACGGTAGATCTACTTTCATCTCTTTGCGATATCTCCATATTACTTTACGCAGAGGTCGTGCTAGTTTGCAATCCCAACTCTGAACGTTTTTTATCCTATCTGAAACAGTGTCCGACTGAGAGAAGGATTGTCCGTGTGGCACAGACAGCCTTTTCTTTCCTGCACTGCCCTGGAGTAAGCCAGCCACCTGGTGCTCGTCCCCTGCCGGTCACTTGTGTGTCCATTTCCTACAAACAGGCACTTTGCTGTATAATCACGGACACGCTTTGCACATAGACTCTTTGAGAATGTAGTTGAGACCTGTGTTCCTTGGCCTTTTCTTCAAGTTGCAGAAAATGACGACACTCAGAACCGTGTCTCAAAATTCAGAGACGGGCCAGCACAGTGCTGTACACACGATTATTTAAACCTTTGTTTACTTCCCATTCAGAGATCTTCCTCATTCTCTCATTGCTCCTGACTTCTGTTTCTGCTTTCCTTTCTGTGTCTTATATGAGGATCTTTGGGGCAAAGTCTTTAATAGCCCAAGAATACTTGGGCACTTGCGTTCTTATAAAATACGAGCAAAGTAAAACTGACAGAGTCAGAACGTTAGATGACAGTTTATTGCGCAGCACAGCAGATGTAACTGTGGGCACACCTCTAGAAACGTCTGACAGTGTGGAGATGCTCTCCGATGTGTTTAAATCAGCTCCTCTTTTCCTGGGGACATTCCCTCCACTGTCACGTTTTTCCTTTTCCAGGATTTGCTGTATGTTCTGCCGACGCAGATTCAGGCAGCCAGGGCGGGCAATGCCATCCACGCCATCCTGCTGTATAGACGCCAGCTGGACCGGGAGGAGATCAAACCAGTACGCATCAGACTGCTTTTTAAACAGATTCTGTAACGGCTTCACTGAGGTGTAATTGATCTATTGCGGGTGCTTAGACAGCACACTTTGCTAACCTCTGTGACGTATCTCTAGCGATACATCCGTGAAACCATCACCACCACTGTCAGGGCAGTGAATGCATCCGTCACCCCAAAAGTTCCCTCTGCCCCGTGTGACCTCTCCCTCTGGCCCCTTCCCCGCCCCCCTGGTTTGCTCTGTCACCCCAGATTAGTTTGCAATTTCCAAAGCTTTATGTAAGTAGAATCGTACATGATGCACTTTTTTGGTCTAGTTTCTTCCATCCAACAGGATTATTATGAGATTAATTCTCCTGTGTATCCTACATAGATACATGTCTGTTGTACTTTAGTTCTCTAATTTACTGTTTGAAAAGAAACCCTTGTTTTTGAAGGAAAGTAATACTGCTGGTGAGCTTCTCATGAGAAATAAGACATTTCTTCCTTAACTATTCCTTTGGTTTAAACGCTAGTTATAGGTAATCGGTTTGCGTGTGTCGTTTGGGACCTGGTTGTGCGGGAAGCTGTAGGCTGGGGTGGTTCAGTGAGTCCCCACGAACCATCCCAGGGAAAAGCTGGGAAGGATCTAAGTCAAACCAGGCAACATTTGCAGACAAGAAATCCAAAATTTATTTTATTTATTTAGTTATTTTTTGAGACAGAGTCTCTCTCTGTTGCCTGGGCTAGAGTGAGTGCCGTGGCATCAGCCTAGCTCACAGCAACCTCAAACTCCTGGACTTAAGCGATCCTTCTGCCTCAGCCTCCCGAGTAGCTGGGACTACAGGCATGTGCCACCATGGCCGGCTAATATTTTCTATATATTCTTAGTTGGCCAATTAATTTCTTTCTATTTTTAGTAGAGACGAGGTCTCGCTCTTGCTCAGGCTGGTTTTGAACTCCTGACCTTGAGCGATCCACCTGCCTGGGCCTCCCAGAGAGCTAGCATTACAGGCGTGAGCCACCGCGCCCAGCCATGAAATCCAAAATTTAAATGTGTGGTCTTATATTGCTCCTTTCTTTTCCCCTATGGGGTTTGAGTTTGTTTGTTTGAAATACATTTTTGTTACAGATTCGTCTTTTGGGATCCACAATTCCACTCTGCTCTGCTCAGTGGGAACGAATGTTCAACACTTCTCGGATCCCAGGGGAGGAGACAGGTGAGTGAGGCTTCCTCAAGGCCCCTTTGGCACCTTCCGTCTTCTGCCCAGAGTTGGAGGTGTCAGGGAAGTGTCACAGGGACCCAACTGATGCGTACCGACCTTTCCTGAGATTTTGGGTTGGTGAACACTCCTTCTGTTCACTCGACTTTGCCTTTATTAGGCCTGGACAGTTGACTTATTTCCAGATTTTGATTTATTTTTCACTAAAGGCTGTCTTATAGTGTATTTTTTCCAGGTCTACTTAAATACTCCTATTATTATTAAAAATAATTTTTAAAAGACAGTCTTTTCTCTGTCATACAGGCTAGAATGCAGTGGCATGATTATAGCTCACTGCAGCCTCAAACTCCTGGGCTCAAGCGATCCTCCTGCTTCAGCCTCCCAGTAGCTGGGACTACAGGCACACACCACCACGCCTGGCTAATTTTTATATTTTTAGTAGAGACAGGATCTCTTGTTCAGGCTGGTCTCAAACTCCTGGCCTCAGGTGATCCACCTGCGTTGGCCTCTCAGAGGGCTAGGATTGCAGGTGTGAACTGCCGCTCCTGGCCTTATTGCTGCTTTTGGAGCTAAATCTGGAAGGTCTTGAGCGGATATAACCTTGCGATTGTTGCAGCCCAGTCTTTGCAGACTGTGAACCCTGCTCAGCAGCTTGCCCTGAGGTGGTAGGCAGGTGGTCCTTGCCATATCCTTGTACCAAAGCCAGCTGGGGGGCTTTCTTGAGCAGATTGTTCTTTCCTCTGATACTACATGCAGAGGTCTGCTCAAAGAAAACTCACTCCATGTTTGTTGATTGCATTCACGATGTTGAGTGTTTCTGGCTAAACCTCTTCTCTCTTTCTGTCACATTTTGGTGTCCACTGCCCTGCAGCCAGACACATTATGACACATGGACATGTTGGCAAAAAGCAGTCGGGGGACAGTTGGCCAGCTAGGTGGAGAAAGTGGAGTTGGACCCCTCCGTCCTCTGACAGTGTCTCCCTGGTGGGGGGAGGACCCAGGGCACTGACGGGAGTGCTCTGGGTCCCCTTGGGGGGCAGGTCTGGGTGTCAGGGGGCTGGCGTTGCTTTCAGGTGGCATCGTGAGGCAAAGGGTCCTTATGATCAGACAAGCTTGGGACATATCAGCAGTGATTCCAGCTGAAGTCAATACTTACGGGTTAAAAAATGTAAGAAACAAGGGAAGTACAGTATAACACACCGTTACTGAGTGTCCTTGGGCAGCCGTTCCGAGCACAACACCTGTGCCAATTTCTTGGGGCCTCCATCACAAATGACCCCAAACTGGGTGTCTTCAAACAGCATGTTGACTTATTCCAGGCTTTTTCTGGCCCGGTCCTTCTTAGATGTCGCTTCCCTAGCAGGTGGTGGCAGGGCTCCCTCCCCTGTCCGGGCTAGGCTGGTCCCATTGTTGTGCTCTTTAGACACTTGTGACGCTGGTCCTCTGTTTAATTATGTGTTTATGTGTCTTCCTTACTGTCTGTCTTGTTCAGCTGTCACTTATGTACTGAGTGGTCCTCGAGGACTTGATAAATGTTCGTGGGATGAATTGACTTAATCACATTCCTGTGATGTTTGAGTTTAGTAAAGATTCTCTCTGTTTTAGCAATTTTTATGGGCCAGTTCTCTTTGTTTTAGTGATCTTCCACTTCCCTTCCCAGAACCTTTCTCAGGTGTTTCTCAGAAGCAACTCTCAGGATGTTTCTCAGAACATTTACTGAGTTACCCTGCTGTCATTAATAAAATAACTACTCCATCTGAAAGCTTGTCAGGTTAGCCAGGTGGCGTGGCTTATACCTGTCACCTCAGCACTTTGGAGGCCAAAATGGGAGGATCCTGTGAGGCCAGGAGTTCGAGATCAGTCTGGGTAATAGAGTGAGACCCCATCTCTACAAAAATAATAACAGTAAAAAAAATTAGACATGGTGGCTCACGTCTGTAGTCCCAGCTGCTTAGGAGGCTAAGGTGGGAGGACCCTTGAGCCCAGGAGTTCGAGGCTGCAGTGAGCTATGATTGTGCCACTGCACTCCAGCCCGGGTGACAGAGCAAGACCCTATCTCTAAAAAAATTAAATAAATAAAAACGTAAGAGTCAGATACAATCAGCTCAGGGTTGCCCTGACCTGTGACTCTGGATTTTTTGTCTCCAACCTACGCTCAGACACCATCCAGCACCTCAAGGACAGCAAGCACATCGTCGTGTACCACGAGGGACGCTACTTCAAGGTCTGGCTCTACCACGACGGGAGGCTGCTGAAGCCCCGGGAGATCGAGCAGCAGATTCAGAGGATTCTGGACGACCGGTCAGAGCCTCAGCCTGGGGAGGCGAAGCTGGCGGCCCTCACCGCGGGGGACAGGTGTGCAGCCCCTGCCCCATCCTGTCTCTGGAGGTGGTGGTGGCACCTACGGCGCTGTGCTCTTCCTTACCTGGAGGCCGTACCGCCTGACCTGCAGGGACCCTGCCGTGTTCTGGGACAGGCCGCACTCCTGGCCCAGGGGGTCACAAGAGCAGTTAGGTTACGGTGGGGTCCCTGGGCCATGTGCATGTGGCAGGCAGATGTGTGTGTGGAGAGACACCAGAGCCCCTGACACAGAGCGAGGAGTTAGGCCTTTTTACCGGGCTGTGGGCATATTTATTAATTTAGGACACAGAACAAATTTAAACCAAGGCCCCTGTGTTAGCATTAAATTTCCTTGCCTTTTTTTTTTTTTTTTGAGACAGAATCTCACTATGTCACTTGGGCTAGAGTGCTGCGGCATCAGCCTGGCTCACAGCAACTTCAAACTCCTGGGCTCAAGCAATCCTCCTGCCTCAGCCTCCTGAGTAGCTGGGACTACAGGCATGCGCCACCGTGCCCGGCTAATTTTAATATATATTTTTTTAGTTGTCCAGCTAATTTCTTTCTATTTTTTTTAGTGGAGACGGGGTCTCACTCTTGCTCAGGGTGGTCTAGAACTCCCGACATCGAGTGATCCTCCCGCCGTGGCCTCCCAGAGTGCTAGGATTATAGGCATGAGCCACCACACCCAGCCTTCCTTGCCTCTCTGAAAGAGAACCAACCAAGGCTTGTTTTCCCAGGACTTAGCTTGTACAGATGTCGTAGGGTTCCTCAACCTTGGCTCTACATGCACTGGTGTATGGAGCCAGGATAATTGGGGTTGGTTGATTCTTTGTTGGGGGCACTGTCCTGTGTGGTATAGGATGGGAGCAGCCCCCCTGGCCTCTAGCAGCTGGGTTCCGGCAAAGACCTAGTTGTGACAACCAAAAGCATCTTTAGACATCGCCAGGTGCCCCTGGCTGAGTGCCGCCGTGTCCCAGCGGTGTGACTGCTGCACTAGCGCTAGGAGCAAGGCAGGAGGGCAGGTGCTGGGTGCCCCTCTGCAAAGTTGGGGGAAGGCTTTGCACCGGGTGGAGCAACCGCAGGTGGGCTGGCTGTCTCGCTGAGGGTGGGGGCGAGCCAGGAGCCCCGGGGCAGCAGAGCAGGAGGAACCCCAGACTGGACCAGGCAGCTGGGCCGCAGTGCCAGGCTGGGGAGGGCCCTGATTCTGCAGCCAGGGACCGATTCAGGCTGAGAGCCACACGAGTAGGTGGATGATGAGAGAGAGAGAGATTGTTCTGGTTGGGCGTGGAGGAGGGGACCCCAGAAAGCAGGGCGGCTTTCCGGTGCCCATGCAGCGAGGCCCTGAAAGGGGCCCGTGAGTGGGACTAAGGAGGGTTGTGGAAGAAGCCAGCATTGAGCAGCATCCGCTGCGGGTTCACAGAGTGGAAGGAGCAGCCGCAGGGCAGTGCATCTCGGGCGAGGGTGAGCTTGCTGTCGGGTCCCCCGAGTGTCCGGACTCACCCAGCAGGGGAGCCTGGGGAGATGGGCGGGCGCTGCCAAAGAGGGGTGCTGGGGACGAGGCTCGCCCCCCAAGGCTCTGTGAGTGCTCCCTTACCCCAGTGCTTCCCCTGGTTGGGGACCGTGCCAGCATCTTACCCTGTGAGCCCCTCATGCAAAGGGCTAAGCACGCACCAGCCCTCATTGCTGTCACCCCTGGCTGGGTGCACACTGGGCTCCTTGGCACAGGGCTTGTCTCAGCCAAGCACTCGGCAGGAGAAGAGGGCGGGAAGAGGGCCAGACAACCCCGGCTGGGAGGGTGAACAGGAGTCTGGGGGAGGGAGTGAGAGGGACAGACCCAGGAGGGTTAGAAGAAGCCCTGGCCAGCGCGTCTTTCAAGAAGCAAGTGGGCGTCACGTCAACTCTGCCAGTCCCAACTAGGGTGGGCACCAGGACTTTGTCACAGGGGTGTCATGTGGTCATTCGTGGCATGGACTTGGGGGCTGACAGCCCGGGTTCATTTAAATCCCTCTCACAAAATAGCTGTGACCTAATCTCTGTGTGCCTCAGTTTCCTCATCTGAAAGATGGGCACGTAGTGTTGAGAAGATCAGTGAGGTGACACGTGGGAAAGGCTTGGGTAGAGCCTGGCGGGGGGAATGCTGTTACGCGTTTACTGTGATTCAGGACGGCGCCCAGGGAGGGGCGGGGTGAAGTGGGGGCAGGGACGGTGTGTAGGTGAGTACCTTGCTGGGAGGCCGCCGCCCCCTGGTGCCTTCCCTCACCCTCTTGGTCTGCGTTCTGCTTGTCTGTTCGTCTGTTCATTCAACATTTATTGAACAAAAGTCACACGCTGGCTAGGCGTGGTGGCTCGTGCCTGTAATCCCAGCACTTTGGGAGGCCGAGGCGGGAGGATCGCTTGACTCCGGGAGTTCGAGACTGTCCTGGGCAACAGAGTGAGGCCCCATCTCTACAAAAAATTAAAAAATTAACCAGGTGTGGTGGTGCACACCTGTAGTCCTAGCTGAGGCGGAATTACCGCTTGAATCCAGAAGGCTGCAGTGAGCTATGTGAGCTTTGATTGGGCCACTGCACTCCAGCCTGAGTGACAGAAAGACCCTGTTTCTAAAATTAAATAAATAAATAAGAATTAAAATAATTTAAAAAAAATCACACACCACGGTCTGTGCTCTGGCCTGGAGCCGTGAGAAGATGAGGTCCCTTCCAGCACGCGGCGCAGGATGGCAGGCAGGCAGGCAGCCTCGGGCGGAGAAGATCGTAAACATGTAGTTTTCCTTCAAGAAATTCCTGAGAAACTGCAGAGCTGTCATTGTGTCGTTTCAAACATCACGTGCCAGGAGCTGTTACCAGGTGAGGTGACTGCAGGTTTGACTGTACTTAAATGGATCTCGTCTTTGCTGCAGAGTCCCCTGGGCCAGGTGTCGCCAGGCCTATTTTGGGCGTGGGAAGAATAAGCAGTCTCTCGACGCCGTGGAAAAGGCCGCATTCTTCGTGACATTAGATGAGACCGAACAAGGATACAAAAAGGAAGACCCAGACACGTCGATGGACAGCTACGCCAAATCCCTCCTGCACGGCAGATGCTTTGACAGGTATCGTCCCTGCTTCCTGAAAGAAGGTAGTTGGCCTGTGAGCTTGGAGGAAATACCCCGTGTGGCCGGCGCCCAGCCTCAGGTATCCATACTGCTCAGGAACATGCTGGCATGAAAGTACTGCCTCTACTTTTCTCCCCTCTGCCAGAGCTGCCACACGCAGCGTGAGCAGCACACTGAGATTCCCTGTGAGAAGCGGGCGGCGGGGCCAGGCAGGAGGCGGCGGCGCATGGGGCTGGGTGTGGGGTTAGACCTGGGTGTTGGCCCGTGAGTGTTAGGATGCCCAGCCCCTCTGGAACCCCCCACCCTTCCTTATCTGTAAGGTGGGGCCTGCCCGCCCGTGCGTTAGGGGCACAGGTGGGCTGAGGAGGGGCCGTGTGCCTGCAGGGAGAGCCTGGGATCTCTCTGCAGTGGCCCTATAGTAACACGTCCTGTTCTAGTGTCCAGAACATAGACGCTTGTCCGTGTGTCTGGTACACGGAGACGTGGGGACACCCACTCACCCTTAGGGGCAGGTGCAAAGTAAACTCGTCCATCTGGGATGAGACAGTTTTGCAGTCTCTGCCCATTTTTGTTTTTTTGGAAATTAAAGCTCCACAAACAAAGTTTGTTCCGCGTAGGTGGTTCGACAAGTCGTTCACATTCATCGTCTTCAAGAACGGGAAGATGGGCATGAACGCGGAGCACTCCTGGGCGGACGCGCCCATCATCGGCCACCTGTGGGAGGTGGGTTTCGGCAGCTTTGACTTGAACGTGGACGTTGCTTTGGAAAATCGAAGCCCTAGACTGAATTTAGTTTTGTAACACGTCTGATTGTATAATCTGAATTCTTAACACGTCCTGGCACTGTGTATAGGGTGAAATCACTAAATTATTTTTGTTTTCATTTTTGTCTTCATTTCCTGTAAGTCCAGTTCCTTCAAGAGCAGCACATCTAATGCCATCTCCTTAGGGAACCGAAATAATGAAATGGCAGTTGGCTCTCACGCAGTGACGTCAGGGCAGATGTGAAGCTCAGTTTATTCTGAAATAAACTACCCCTTTTTTGCTGGATTTGCTGGTTTTCCCAACTACCATGTTTTAGGCCAAATAGAAGCAAGCATGTTAAAGTCTTCATTCATAAAAATGCAGCGAGCCAGGCTGGGCGTGGTGGCTCACACCTGTAATCCCAGTACTCTGGGAGGCGAGGGTGGGCAGATCGCTCAAGGTCAGGAGTTCAATACCAGCCTGAGCAAGAGCGAGACCCATCTCTACTAAAAATAGAAATTAATTGGCCAACTAAAAATATACAGAAAAAATTAGCCGGGCATGGTGGCGCATGCCTGTAGTCCCAGCTACTCGAGAGGCTGAGGCAGGAGGGTCTCTTGAGCCCAGGAGTTTGAGGTTGCTATGAACTAGGCTGACACCACGGCACTCTAGCCCGGGCAACAGAGTGAGACTCTGTCTCAAAAAAATAAAAAAAATAAAACTTCTGTAGATGAGT
>CAUYRT010087736.1:0-27609 GCA_963574885.1 Lepilemur ruficaudatus | reverse complement strand
ATCGAATGGTAATTCTATTTTTAGCTCTTTGAGGAATCTCCAAATTCTTTTCTACAGAGGTTGCACTAATTTGCAGTCCCACCAGCAGTGTAAGAGTGTTCCTGTCTCTCCACATCCTTGCCAGCATTTGTTGTTTTGGGTTTTTTTGATAGCGGCCAATCTCACTGGGGTTAGGTGGAATCTCATTGTGGTTTTGATTTGCATTTCTCTAATGATTAGAGATGTTGAACATTTTTTTATATGTTTGCAGGCCATTATTCTGTCTTCTCTGTAAATTATACTTCAATAAAGTTGTTTTAAAAAAGTGTCTGAGAAACACTTCTGAGACACTGTGTCAATAATTTTCCATCCTTTTCAGGTACTTTGCCACATGGAAGAGGACAGAAGTGTGTGCCTTTAGGTAAAATTTCTAACCAAGTTTAATTTAAAATATATGAGTATACAATTATCTGTTTCCACAATAATTCCTTGTAAAAATGTGCTGAATTTTATTGAAGCAGTCTCCCATTAATGATCATTTAGGTTTCCCCAATCTTTTGCTATTAAGTACATTGTTTACCATTTGTGAAAGTTGTCAAAATGTAAATTCCCAGAGAGGGGGCTTACATTAAATTAATTAATTTGGAAAAAAAAAAAGAAGTAGGGTGATAATGATGTGTCCATGTGGGCCCATTGGTCATAAGGAATGCACCGCTTTGGTGGGGGGTGTCGATGATGGATGGGGCTGTTCCTTGCAGGTAGGCGGTATGTGGGAAGTCTCTCTACCTTCCACTTCGTTTGCTGTGAACCTAAAACTGCAATAAAGAAGTAAAGTTTATTATTTTTTTTAAAAAAAGGTTTCTTTCTAAATCATTTATAGGTGATGGACACACATAACGTAGACTCAAATGGTACAAAAGCAATTCATGTAATCAAAATGTTTGTTCTCCTGTAATATTGTGAAATAAAAAATAGGAAAAAAAATGTTTATGACCGGGCCTCCGTCGGACAGCTTGGCATGTTCTCCGCTGCTGCATAGCTGGCTCTCTGGCTGAAGGCGGTGCCTGACCCATCTTCTGCTCCATTTCCCTGAGTGTCACAGTGGTGACTGTGTTCTACTTAGAGGGACTTGGCCTGCATTTCCAGTCTTGCCCTGTGTCTCTCTCTTGATCAACAGCAGGTGGATGTGTGAGCAAAGCACTCTGTTTTATTTGCACTGTGTGCAAATGTGCTGGCAGCTAGGCCAACACAAGCAGCCCTGTTCCAAGTGGGTTCACACAGCACGGGTTGTCTAAGGGCATGAGGACTCTGCTAGCTCAAGGACAAGCCCTCTGCTAGCCAGGGTTTCAGTGTGTCTGCCAGCAGGACCCCTATCAAAGAGTGTGCATGGTGTAGAAGAGGCTAAGCTGCCGGTTAGCGGGGGCTTATTTGCATGCTTGGCTTCTAAAGAAGACAGTCCTTTGATCCAAGGAGCATGTGACATGCTGAAAATGGAATCACATCACCCGTCACGGCTCTTTTGTCAACATATCCCATACACACCGCAGTATTACCCTGGCTTAGCATAACTGATAGCAAAGCAATTCACTTTGGCCTCTGTCCCAAAATAAATAGGACATTCAGCGCCCCATTTAAAAGCGTTTGGAATGAGTGAAAGACTCATTGCCAGTGTAAAGACAAAGTTGAAATTTCAATCCCAACCCAAGGATTACTGGCCCATAAAGACCAGAGCTTTATGGATATGGCCATTCAGATGCATTCAGTTCAGGTCACAGCCCACAGGATCCTTACTCAGCAGTGAAGATCAAAAGCATGCAGAACTATGTCTGCAGGACAGACAGCAAGCTAGCTGATCACCCATGTGGTCCATTTGGTCTTGCCCACTGTGAGGTGCTACACAGAGTCCGAGAGTCCAAGACAAGGGAGCTCACAGGCTTTTAAGGATCCCAGAGCTGGACAGACACCCTCAGGCCCCCAAGCAGAAACCCACACCCTCAGCGGTTGCTGCTCCACCTCTTGCGTGATGGAGAAGAGAAGGAAGGCAGCATACTTTCTCTGGGGGTGTGAAATGCTCAAGGTGCCAGAAGTCCAGAATTACTCTCTGAGAGACACAGATAAGGGAATGCTTCAGAGGAGAAATAAGAAAATGGTAGAGAGATGGTGTCATTTCTCCAAAGAGCAATCTTTCCTGGTGGCGTCCACCCTGCAGCCCTTCCTCCCTTCACACCATCAGTGGCCAAATGTAAAATCCACTGTGGTGCCAAGCAGACAGATCAAGGGAGATCCAGCCAAAACAGTGGCCAATACTTAAAGAGTCCTGGAAAGGGACCTGCCACTGTGAGGCCTGTGGTTGTTTGATAAGAAATATTTTATTCATTTGTTGGGACTCAGAAGCCAATACTTCAATATACAGCATTTTGACCTGCTAGACTGACTAAAGAAGCCTCAAGTTCCCAATGATCTTTCCTCCAACCCCCACCATGTGATCTCCCAAAAAGTTGTTTTTTTTTATCCGCCTAAGATCCAGACACACCGAGGAGAACAACTGTGCATTTCTTCCCCTCCCTGTAAGACCAGGAATGTAACCACACCTGGATAGAGTAGGATAATGTCCTGTCTCTCAGATTCATTCAAATTCCAAAGAGAACTATTTACCAGTTAATCTTTGTTCCCCACCCATTCATCCTCCCTAGGGATCCTTATTGTCCCTCAACAGAATTCCTCTACCGCCCGCCCACTCCTATAATCCATTTTTCCATAAGGGCATATGAGCTTCTAAACTCTGTTGGGGAGTTTTCATTCTGAGGGCTCCTGTATATACATGTTAAATAAATTTTTATCTTTTTCTCCAATCAATTAATCAGGGAGATGAACTTGAGGCAGCTTCTTCTATTCTCCTCACAAGATATTTTTCATGTTAACAAATTTCTTTCGTCCTTGGCAATCCTTATTGTCTCAATAACTGGATCTTTGTGCAGTGAGCAACTTGACCTAGGCCGAAACTCCCTTTCAGTTTTGATAACAAATATAGCAGATTAGTAATGAGAGAGTGGAGGACATGGAAACAACAAGTTTTGAAATGTTAATAGAGGGAAAATTTAGCAAGGTCAGGAAAATTTAAGCATGTTAGATTGGGGAAAATCTCAACCATTCTTATAGGCTATGAGAGAGGAATCAGCAGAGTAGAGAAAGGACAGAAAAGGAACAACTGATAAAGCAACATTCTGGAATGAATAGGTAGGAATCAGATCTAGGACCGTGGTGAAGCATTTCGCCCTGGCCAGATGGAGACACTTGATGCTCAGAGACTGGAGGAATCAGGTAAAGACTGGTGAACATGTATTTGTGCATTTGTGTTGGGATTATTACTGAAAGTTCAGCAATTGTCCCTGAGGCCACATCAGAAGAACAAGTAGTTTGAGGAGAAGAAAAGGAAAGTTTATTAACTTGCCAGCAAATGAGGAGGATGACAGACTCGCATCTTAAACTACCAACATCCTATCTGCAAGCAGAAATACGGAGCTTTTAAAAGGAGCTTTCAGCTTCAGGCTACTGCTGTTTAACTATAGCATCTCCAGTGAAGACAATCTCCTGACCTCTGCCCGCAAATTTCTGTTGAGCCATCTTCTGTGGTCCAAAGAACAAAGGGCATCCTCCTGCCCCACTGATAACTGGCCTTGGGCAAGAATGCAGGTTTTAATTCCCAAAAAGCATGAGGTGGTTTTAAAGAGACAGCTCATAAAACATTTTTCCCTTTTTGAGCCAATTACCTCTGTTACAGGATGGGTAGAGAAAATTAAAGGAAGTCATGCCTCATGTCTTTTTCTAGGAAGTCTCAAGCAAGCTCACCTTCCCAGAGTAAGGCCTTGGAGCAGAGAAGGATACCTGAGGATGATGCAAATCTGGAACAGTCACTGAGAGAGATGGCAAAGGCCGATGAACAAAAGGTTTATCAGACTGTGCTTACGTTTGCTGCTGGGTTTTAAGACATTTATGTGTAGCTGAACCAGTCTCCATGGTTGCAGATTTCTCTCCACCATTTCTCACTGTCTGAGGTTGGGCATTAAAAAAAAATGTACATTCAAATTTTTCTAGAAAGATGGGAAAAGAAAAGTATGTAAGGAATTGCAGTATTTTGAGAGTGCTGTTTAGGTGATCAGTTATAGGGTCCAGGCTAGGGAAGGAAGAGGGGAAGACAGTAGAGATGTCTTCCTTAGATGGGAAGACAATAGAGACCTGGAGAAACAGGTACTGATATGGGGAAGCGATTCGATACCTAGTGAGTAAGACAAGCACAAGACAAATGTATGTGGTAAATCGAAATGTTTACCAGTGGGTTCAGCAACACTTGGCAGTAACGGCTTGAGTTTAGAGAAGGGAAGATAATTACGGACAAGAATTCTCAAAGAACACTTCTTAGTGGGGTCAGAATCTTTTAAACAGGTTTAGATTTGGGAAAGGGCAATAGTCTGGTGATAGCAGCAGGTTTGTTCAGAAGGGTGGTAGGCAATGTTAAATGGAGCTAGGTCTTCCGGATACTCAGAGGAATAGCTTAAGGAATTTAGACTTTATTCCACAGACCAGGGCAAGCTACTGAGGTGTTTGAGAGGGAAGTGGCAAGATATGGAGTCCTTTGATAAGTTTGAGAAGTAGATTAAAAGGGAGACCAGCTATAGAAAAGAAGAGCAGGTGCAATACTGTAAGCACGTGGTGTAATAAGGTTGTATAATGAGGAAACAGAGGAGTCTCATCTTATCTGTATGGATAATTGTTCCCAGATCCAGTTGGAAGAAAGGAAAATTAAACACCTGCCAACACAAAGGAAAAGTCACATATTGGCTTTAAAAAGACAACTCACAAGATACTTGTAAGACTCAATATCAGCCCATAAAATGAGACAGGGATTATACCAAGCACTTGCCATCCTATTTTATTGTTTATCATTTTTAATTCTAGCAAAAACAATATTCTCATTTTTGAGACAGCCCCTAAATTATTACATAACTTGTCCAAGGTCACACAGCTAGTAAATGGCAGGGTAGGAAATGAAATCCAGGGCTCTTCTGACTCCAAAAGCCCAGGTTCCAATCCAAATACAAAAAACAAACAAACAAAAATGCTGGTAGTAGGTCACAACTAATATACTAATGTCATGTATAATAATGTTTTTATGTATGAATAATTATAAAGCTATGGACCAATTGCTATTACATATATTATCACTTCTAACCTCTATTAATACCCTTAGACACACAGAGAAAATATCATTGCTCATGTACAGAGGGTAGTTTTTACCATAAATAGCATCTACTACATTGGAAATAGGAAAGGTAAGTTAGTAGAAATATAATGAATTAAGGTGGTGAATTTGCTTTTAGAAATTATATAAGTCAGGGAGACCTTATGAAGAAACAGAGTAGGGAAAGAGAGAATGCAGAACCCAGAAGAGTTTGTATTCTTGAGACAATAAAATTGAGGCAAGTCAAGGTCATAATTAAACTCTGAACAGTAGAATCAAGTACTTTGTAAGAAGTAACTATGTACACACTGCTCCTGTTACCCTGGAATAAGTCCCGCAGCATGATGGTAGCATTATAAGGAGTAAGGGCTAAAGTAAATGAAGTAAAGGTATATAAAGGCACAGCAACACATGGTGCATGCTAGCTCCATTTTGTGGGATGTTCTGGGGAGGAGCTCAAGGGACAGTTATGCCATCAACATGGCATGATGTCACAAGTGGAAAAATTAGTATTGTGCATGTATCATGAAGCATAAGCTATGTCTCAAAGCTCAGGAACTTTTTGGATGCTACAGATTTATATCTGAGCTGTCTTTAGCCATGGTCATGGCAAATTATAAACTTAATATCTTTCCAGTGATGCTATTGATGCATAGAAAGAAGCCATAGAAAGAACATTCTCCCATGACTATATATCAGGAAACTGAGGCACAAGATTCAAAGATTTATCTATGAACAAACAATTAGAAGACCTAGAATTAGAGTTCTCATGATTGATAATCCTGTGATTTGCTTCTTTCCAGACAGGGAAGAAAGTTTTTTCGTTTGGTATTTTTTTTTTTTTTTTTGAGACAGAGTCTCACTCCGTTGCCCAGGCTAGAGTGCCATGGCATCAGCCTAGCTCATAGCAACCTCAAGCTCCTAGGCTCAAATGATCTTACTGTTTCAGCTTCCCAAGTAGCTGGGACTACAGGTGCATATCACCACAGCTGGCTAATTTTTTCTAATTTTAGTAGAGACAGGGTCTCGCTGTTGCTCAGGCTGGTCTCAAACTCCTGACCTTAAGCAATTCTCCCGCCTTGGCCTCTCAGAGTGCTAGGATTACAGGCGTGAGCCACCATGCCTGCCCTGGAAGAAAGTTTGAAAACCATTTTTTAGTAGTCCAAGGCATTCAGTTCATTAATTTCTACCAAAAGAAAGTAAAAGAAGAGAAACACTTTTAAGCCTACTTCAAAGATCCAATTCTAGGGGGACAATGTGCCTGAAACACCCAGAGATTCAAAATATTAAAGTATCAAAGAAATGGGGACTTCAGCAAGTACAGAGGAAAAGCACAAAGTCTAGTGGAGCAAAAGATTCATTACATTGAACAGAAAAGAGGTAAAAAGTAATTGAACAAATCCCCCGAAGTTGCTGCACTTAAGTGGTATGGAAAAGAATGAAAGCCAAAAGCAGGCTGAAGAGATGCAAGCGAAGACTCTGGTTTTAGTGATTCAATTTCCCATTTCCCAGACGTACTTGGCATGTAACTCTTCAAATCACTAGGTTCTTAAAACAACCTGATATTAATAAAGAAGCCAAATCTGGAGGATGCTTGCTCCCTCTTAAACACTGAATGCTGTGGTACAGTACAAAAGACACTGTTTGTAAACAGTAGTTTTTACCAGACATCCTCTTCCTGGCTGCCTTTTAAGGAATCCAACTGTAATATACATTAACACCAAGGCATCTGAAATTATCTTTCCTATGAGAAAACGTTAGGTGATTCTAAACGTGTCCGCTGCCCTTTAGATTTTTGCTTATTCTAACTTCTGAGATCTTCCCGTCCTATTGGTATAGGGAGCTTCCCTCGGAGGTTTACAGTCTAGTGAGGCATTATCACCAAATGAACAAGCAGTAATGACAGGATTCTAGGGAAAATTCACTTAGAACTTCCCATGGGGATTTTGGGATGCTCCCCACAAAAGCACTGTGTTCAGAGACATGTGCCTTTGCATCACAAGAGGTATTTGAATGTTTTTCTGTATTAGTTTGAATTCTTTTGGGTGCAAGTTATGGAATCTAGACTGAAAGTGACTTAAACGATAGTGGTGTTTCTCTCACATATGAAGAAATTCAGAAGTGGAAGTTCCCAGGGTTGGTTACTTCAGCAGCTCAGTGATGTCAAGGCTCTGAGTGGTCTTCTCTACAATTCTCTTGGCTTTCTCCTCATGGTCACAAAATAACTGATGCAGCTCCAAGCATCACATACTCACAGGAGAAGGTCTAAAGGCAAGGAGGAAAAAGGATTTCTCATATGCTTCACTTTTTGAAAAGAGAAAGAACCTTCCCAGAAAGCCCAGCTGTCTTTTCAGTATGTTTCATTGGCCAGAACTGGGTCACATGCCCCTCTTAAATTAATCACTGGTAAACAAGAATGGGTTTGCTGATAGTGATTTGAACCAATCATAATTTATCCCTGTAGATAAGCTTATCTTTCCTGAGCCTATTACCATCCAACTCTTATAATAATTAGGGTCTATCAGCAAGAAAAATAAGAAGGATGGCTGTTGAGTAGGCAGATAATAAGGTCAACTCATCACCTATAGATGTTTTTCTTTTACTTAAGTCTATTCCAAATTTTGTATTTAGAATTTATTAAGAAAATAACATCCTAGAAACTCTTGGATTAAACAAATACATTTCAACCCTATCCTCAAAGGAGCTTATATCTAGAGTGAAGAGAGAAATATGTATACAAAATAGGGCAAGAGGATGAACAAAAAGACCAGGGGCAAATATAAGTAAAATCTGGGGTGAATATGGAAATTCCAGATTCCATGTTCCACGGTGAACAAACTCTGGTGTTCTAGAAAAGAGGACTTATTTTAAGTCCAATTGTAGGGTCATAGTTAGTTATTTAAAGTTTTACTGAGATACATATGTCTAAAAGAAAATATGGCTGTATAAGTTCCAGCTTAGGTAAAAGCATTTTACCTCTCTGTTGTTTGTTGTATTTCATTTTCTCAAAAGGGCTACGTGTTTATTCAAGGACAGAGGGGGATGATTTTGAAAATGAGATTTTAGCAGGAGGTGCAGCCCCTCAGTGCCTCACTGTGGACCCTGGAGATTCTACTCCCACTGCCATAGCACCTGCCCACAGCATGGAAGCCACCACTAGCAATGCCTTGCTGGGAGAATCTTTCTCCCCCCTGTCCAGGGAATCCACAATCCCATTTGCAGGGATATTCTGAGGAAGGGAAGTGAGGGATAAGTGATGGGACTTCAAAAAATTCATGCAAAAATGGAATTAAAAGATAAACAGAAAAAATATAAACTTTATTTCTCAACATAAGCTCCATCAAGGTCAAGACATTTTTTTTAAGCAATGATACCAGCCATTTAGTCATCCCTAAGGGATTGAGCATCCTGGGAATTTAACCATGTCAATGCAGTCTTTTCACATTATTAAGTGAAGAAAACTGAGTACTGTTTAAAGATTTTTTTAAGATTAGGAAACAAAAAGAAGTCAGAAGGAGCCAAATCAGGACTTCAATGTGGATGCCTAATGATTTTTCATCAAAACTCTTGCAAGTCACCATCCATGGAATGTGTTGGGGAAAAAAAAAAAAAAACTCTTGCAAGATTACACTTGTTTGATGAGGTGAGTAAGTAGGAACATTGTCATGGTGGCAGACTCTCTAGTGAAGCTCTCCTGGGCATTTTTCTGCTAATGCTTTGGCTGACTTTCTCAAAACACTCTCATAATAAGCAAATGTTATTGTTCTTTGGCCTTTCAGAAATTCAACAAGTAAAATGCCTTGACCATCCCAAAACATTGTTGCCGTGACCTTTTTCCTTGGCTGGTCTGCTTTGCCTGGACACTTCCACCTCTTGGTAGCCATTGCTTTGATTGTGCTTTGTTTTCAGGATCATACTGGTAGAGCTGCGTTTCATCTCCTGTTCTTTGAAGAAATGCTTCAGGATCTTGATCTCACTTCTTAAAACTTCCATGGAAACCTCTGTCCTTGTCTGCAGTTTATCTGGGTGCAATGGTTTTGGTCCACATTGAGTGGAAAGTTTGATCAACTTTAATTTTTCAGTCAGAATCGTGTGAGCTGAACTAATTGAGATGTCTATGATGTTGGCTACTGTTTGTGCTATTAACTGTAAGTCCTCTTCAACTAAGGCATTAAAAAATGATTTTTTTCCCTCACAAATTGATGTGAATGGTCTGCTAATGCAAGCTTCATCTTCAACATCATCATATCCCTTCTTAAAATGAGTTATCCATTTGTAAACTGTTGATTTTTTTAGGGCATTATCCCCATCAACTTTTTGTAAAGCTTCAATGATTTTACCATTCTTCTACCCAAGCCTCACCATAAATTCAATGTTTATTCTTGCTTTGATTTTAGCAAAATTCATGTTGCTCTGACAGGAGCTCTTTGATGTGTTAATACTGTCCTTCTTAGTGCCTCAAACTAGATCCTATTCAGACATATTATAAGTTAGTACAAGTTTATTTTGGTGCAAAAATTTTTGAAACCCATGCATAGTTTTTTCATAATATGCATTGTCCATACTTTTTTTGAAGATACCTTGTATGTGCCTGGGATGTCATTTATTAAATTCACTGATTGAATACTTGCTTTTTACTAGGCACTGTGCTAGTATTGGGGAAATAATAATTAATAACATATGGCCTCTACTCTCATAATGCTTACAATTGAGTAGGGAATAGATAGTGTATCTGTGCAGTAATGCAGTTACAGTTTCCAAGATAGACATACAGACATTCCAAATGTATTTATTTCTTCAAACATTATTATATGAGGTCTGTCTGGAGAGTATACAGCCATGTAATGTGAAAAATGGAGATATTTACTGAAGAAGATACAAGAAACATTATACATAGGACAATGACCCGTTAGTCCCCTTCAAGACACCTTGGGACCTTTGCTGATTACAGCCCGCACACGTTCAACATTCTCAGGTGTTCTGCTTTTTGCAGGCCTTCCAGAATGTGGATCACTTTCAACAGATTCTTGACCATCTTTAAAGCATTTGTGCCACACTTTCATTTGTGCTGCACTCATTGTATCATCCCCAAAAGCCTCCTGAATCATCTCAATGGTTTCCATGGAGGAATGTTCAAGCGGAATATAAAATCTGATGTGGTGGCTGCACAGTACACATGCTCACTCAATGTCATCTAGCACCCCACTGACTAGTACAGTGAAGTTGTCACTGTTCACGTATGCACATTACAGTCCACTCTCCTTCCTGCCAGGTTACATTGATGTCGCACAAACTGTTCTCATTATATTAACAATGGCTAGATACTTTCCAGACAGACCTCGTATGTGTGGATGTATTCTACTGAACCATTAGAGCATGTGAAATATGAATTACAAGTGTTCTCGTGTGCTGAATAATTAACCAATATTTATTTGTTAAAAACCAAGTTTTAAAAACTAATCAGACCTGGTCTTTAAAACACAATCCATTGGCAATTGAAATTCTGTCACTATAACCCTTAATCTCTGAATTTAAATCTTTCCTCTTTATGTATAGTTCTCAGGAAAAAAATTACTTCTTCATTAATAGGTGCCAGCCTTCCTTCTTTCCATGAAAAACCAGACGGTATTTGGAGAAAGTTGATGAAAATGTGAATTTGAGACTGCTAACTGTAGGGACAATCTGGGTATTGCTTGACTGATCAATAAGGATGAAATCTGAATGAAGTAAATAAAAGTAAATAAACACACACTTGAGAGGGCTGTATGGTAAGCAGCCTGCTGAGGACAGGGCACCAGAAGGGCATTGTGATGATTAACTGTATGTATCAACTTGGCTAGGGTGTGGCACACAGTAGTTTGGTCAAACAGCAGTCTAGATGTTGCTCTGAAAGCATTTTGTACATGTGATTGAACTCTACAATCAATTGACTTTAAGTAAAGAAGGTTATTCTTGATAATATGGGTAGGCCTCGCCCAATCAGTTGAAGGCCTTAAGAGCAAAGACTGAGGTTTCCTGGAGAAGAAGAAATTCTACCTCAAGGCTAACATAGGAGTCCTGCCTGAGTTTCTAGCCTGCCTTATAGATTTTGGACTTACCAGCATTCACAATCATGTCAGCCAATTCTTTAAAACAAATCTGTTACTCTCTCTCTCTCTGTCTCTCTCTCTTACACTCTCTTCCATAGTGGTTCTGTTTTTTCTCTGAAGAACCCTGGTTGACACAGGGATTAATTGAATAAAAAGAAAAGTGACTAGAAAGTGTTTAAAATAGTGTAATTTTATAAAACTAAGAAATTAACAGGAGACAAAAACCATTTGCAGAATTAACCTGGACAAGGCAGAATTAGGAGCATCAACAGAAGTCTTTTTTTTTTTTTTTTTTTTTTTTTGCAGAATGTGAGACAACAGTCCACTCCTCATTTATCGGAGTTCAAACAGTATTGTTTGCCATGAAAAGGGGATGTGCCACAGCCCAAAATGATAGAGATGAGGAAGTCCAAGGTCTAGGATTTAGCACTGGGTAGCTCATTTAAAACATGGTATCTATGAAAACAGATGCTACGTTTTAATTCTTATCGTGCTAGATTCAGGATTAAGCTGCATCCTGCTAAAGAGCAGCTGAAATAGCAGTGCTCTGCAGAAATGGCAGCTGCAGTGCCCAGCAGAAAAAACGATGCCTGGTGCAGACATCAGGTCACTGGAACTCTCCTGTGGTAGTTGACTTGTCCTGGTGGTGAGGACTTGGTCACCCTCTGGGAACTCTCTGAAATCCCTGAAGTGACATCACAGGGGTTGTAGAGCCCTGCTTGGGCTTGCCTGTGGTGTGTATTGCAAACCAACAAAACAATGTTCCTTCCTTCTAAAATTTCAGGATTAAAAAGAACCCATAGTGTTCATATAGTGTTACTAAACCAAATTCACTTGAAACACTGGGAGGTAAATAGCTGCTGCAGTAGATTGTAAGCTTAAGGGCTGTTTTATATATCATATAATTCCTATGTGCTTATTTACTATTCAGAAACATCAATATCCACAGCAGCTATACTTAGTAGCACACAGATCAGCCTATAATGAGATTTTCTCTCTTGCAAGGTATTAATATAAGAATACTCGAGTAAAAGTAATCTTTTTTATTGCAACTAGAAATCCAACTCTTGAGAATTAGTTCCTTGCTTTAAAGTTTAAACAATTTCATAATCTTCACAAGCTCAAACACAAACAACCACAAAGGGCCTAAAAAGAAGAGCCTTTTTTTTTATAAATGATGACTCATTCTGTCTTCTGTGACTAACTAAGCACAAATTTCACAAAGCAGAGCACACTTATGCTTTTAAGTCTTGGCTGGGGAAGGACCATGTTTGCAAACCACATCCCTATTACAGCAATAAGAACTTCAATAAAGAGTAAATTTTCGATGGAGGAGGATAGGGATGAAAAATTACCTATGGAGTGCAATGTATGCTACTAAGGTGATGGGTACACCAAAAGCTCAGACTCCGTTAGGTATAACAGAATTCAACTTGTATCCCCTGAGTCTATTAAAATAAAAAATAGTTTGAAGTTTTTTAAATGAGTTTTTAAAAGGGTATATTTTGGAATCACTATTATTTTAAGTCTTCTCCCATCCCCACCCAAACTGGGTCATTAAAACAAAACCCAGATGAAAATTATAGAAATGGTTGGACATATCATTTGACAACATTGCTGCTTACATAGAACATAAGCTAACATCTGCATCTACACTGTGAAAGATCCTTCGCCTTTCCTTCCTTGCTGCCTCCCTCCCTTCCTTCCATCTTTCCTTCCTTCCTTCCTGCCATGCCCCAGCCATACACCTCTCTCACCTCAACTCCTAAACCTTGTCCTGCCCACCAACATCACCAAAACCGAAAAGTGCATTAGCAGATGACCCACTACTAAGTCCAGAGCAAAAATACCCAGATTACCTACCCACTTACGAGGTGAATCTGCAGAAGTTGGGAAGGGGCGTGGAGGAAACTCAGCCTTCTGTCTCTGGAGCACTCCTGCTCCTGGGGTTCTCTGGGAAGGAATGTCCACGATTGCATGTGGCTAGAAATGGTTTCCTTGCTGGAAACAGCATGAACATCCATGGGTCATCTATCTTAGGAACAGTTGACATTCTGGATCCCCCAGTGGTAGGTATCCAGCAAAAATTACTTGAATCCATCCAATGTTTTAAACTGTACCTGCAGTGTGCCAATCATTGTCAAGTGCTGAGTAAACACATCAATGAACAAGACATGGGTGTCCCTGCCCTGAAGAAACTTGCAGCCCAGTCATGACAAAAGTTCGAGACTCACATATGCTGATTAGAATAATCTGACATTTTCCTTCACTTGCTCATGTCCTACATGCCCACATAATGATAAGTGTAGTTGAAAATGTCAGCGTGTGAGATGAAAGCCAGGGAGCCAGATTGATACTTCCCACTCCTTTTGTGTAGACCCAGTTGCATTCTGTACTTTGAGACTTGGAGATTTTTCAACATGCTGAACTTTTAGTTTCTGTTCCCTAAAGTTAGACCCTTGGTCTTTCAGAGCTAAGGAAGATCAGTGGTAGGGAGGTGGGAGAAGAGCACATGTTTACTGGTGACCCCCATTCCTGTTTGCCAGCAGGTGTGCCTGAGACCTAAGGGGCAAAGCCATCACCACCAGCTCCCCCATTCAATACTGCAGGTGCCGCCTGTGAAACACCCCAGACGCCTGTTCCTCCACAAGCTCCTTTCTTTACCACATAGGAAACGTGTCTGAAGAAACCAGTATTTCTCGACTCCTTCTTTTTCTTCTTTATGATCTTCATGATCGTGGAATGTTATCATGAAGAGTTTTCCAAGCCAGCCCAGCACCCGGAAGAACCTATGGATCTACTCAGTCTCCCCAAGCTCTTGGACTGGTGAATTTCCAAAATTTAGCTCCAGAGATGTTTCCTTTTGGGTCTGACAAAGATTCTTTCCTTGACCAAACTCTAGGCAGGTACCTCCAAGCCCTCTTCTCACCTAGGCCTCTGTCTTGGCCTAAAAAGTGTTGGACAAACACTAACATAGTTTTTAACAGCTCCCGCCACATCCCTAGGGTGACCTACCCCAACTTAAAGCACCTTCCTTAGAAAACTCAAAGCTGCCAGAAGAACTTACTGTTTGTTCCAGCCATCACCTGTAGAGAGGGACCCTGACTCTATTGAGTGTCCCCTCACCCTCCTTTCTTCTCCATTTAAAATGCCCAGTCACCTCTGTAGAAATCGAACTTGAATTTCCTTCATGCTGAACTCTACTTCCAATTGCAATAGTGTCACTGATTAAAACCTGTCTTTACCACTTTAACTACTGTCCAGCTTTGTTTACCTTTGACAGGGTCAAGAACAGCTGTCACTCCAGGTGCTACCATCAAGGTGAGGGAATTAGTACAAGAGATGATCAGCTACTGTGATAAAAATCACCCTCAGAACCTTAGCAATTTAACTCAACAAAGGTGTATTTCTTGCATGTGTGAATCATCCGGTTTCTTCCAGATTATTCTATTTTGTGATTTTGTTCTCCCAACCAGAGAGTTTTGTTCTCCCTGCTCAGGAAGAGACTGGGGTATTGTGCAGGGATTTGTACTGCCTTAGCCCAGATGTGACTGCCACAACTTACAACCACATTTCGCATGGTTCCACCTAACCACAAATTGGGTGGAGGTGTAATCTAGTAAATGCCCAGGACTGAAAAAGGAGACATGACTCAAGGGCCTATAAAATGGACAGGACAGTTGGGCGGGATAGGGAGCAATGGCTCAAATCTAAAGCATCCTTTCCTCCTTATCTCCCCCGTTATGATACGTGACCCAGACAGGTCCTAGGCCGATGGAGTGAAGACACTCTCTGCCTTTGCACAATCATCACTACACCACCTGCACCCTTCCTACCTCCACCCACGAATGACTCATCTTTGTTGGGGTTAAGGTTAGGATGATCCGTCTCACAAAAAACATCCGAATTGGCAGGAGAGGTAATAAAGGCAGGGTTATAAGAGTTAGGGGAGTTAAAAATGTTTTAGATATATAGTTATGAACATGAAAAGATATTTTCTACATATTCATAAATAAGAAAAGAGTGGCATGTGTGGTATAAATAAAGCATAATCCCATTTGCGTGTGTATATATGTGTCAGCATACATATTCTATGTATGTATATGTGTATACATGTTGTGTGTATACACACATACACATATTCTATGTACATAGGAAAAGTCTGAAAGAGTATTCCAAAATGTGAACAATGTTTGTATCTGATAGTGGTATCCTATGTGGTTTTCTTTTGCATTTTTCTTGTTTACATTTTCTAATTTATATAATAAGTATGAATTATGTGTACAAAAATCAGTCATGGGTAAGATAGGAGCCCCCCTTCCCTCCGTGTGGCCAGGAGGGGAGTGGATCCTCTGTACTGCAATACATGGGTGGGAGAGGATGAGTCAGGGGAGGACGGATCAGGCAGTGACTTGGCGGCCGTGATAGGCAAGATCAGTGTCACGCTGAGCCACAAAGGAGGTAAAAGGACAAATCAGTAATACTGATCCTGTTTTTATTTTAAAGTTTTTTTTTTATTTTAGTCATGTTAAATAAAAACTTATTCAATGATTACTTGTCAAAGCCTGTAATGCAGACATTATTCTGGGGCGGGGGCATGGTGATAGGTATAAGGACCACTGCAATGAGGTCTTGCAGTGGGTGAGAGAGACTAGGCTCAGCCACAACTCCTGCAAGGACAAGTGGGGATTTATAACTGGGCAGCAGGGTGGGGGGTCATTGGATGGAAAATTACTAAGAGGAAACATCAAGGATAACAGGGTTTCTACTAAACTGACTTGACAGGACTATTACTGAAAGCAGGCTACTGTGATAAGATAGTGAGGGTGGTCAGATGCCAAGGATAGGGGCTTTTCACTAAATCGAGTTAGTGGGATTCTTGCTCAAGCTGGATTCTACAACGACAGAAATGGAAGCTCAAAGTTGGGCATAGTCAAAAAGAACTCAGAGGAGCCTGACTCAAGTTTTGGTTAAAGGAGAGAGTCTTTGAAATTCATCATGGATTTTTGCATTAATTTTGATTTTTAAACTTTTTCATTAAAATATGACTTATTTAAACTTTTTCATTAAAATATGACAACTGAATTTGTTGGCATCCCCTTAGATTTTGAGGCTAAGACAAGCCCTTCCCTAGCCTCACCTTCGTCCTGCTCCAGGCCACATCTAAGAGTGTTAGGGACAGAAAAACAAGTGAGAGGTAATGGAATATTAGGGGCAGAAAAACAAAAAGGAAGAAATGGTTACAGAAAAATAAAAAGAGGAAACAGTTATTTCAGTCTTAAAGAATGGGGTAATTAGGGCATGGAACACCAGCCACCAGTCAGAGAGTGGAAATGGAACTTTCCCAACAGTACGTTTAACATAACCTGTAAGTCATGTCCAAGCATAGAACGAATCCAGTCCCCAAAACAATGATATGTAGTTATGAATAGTTATAACTAACCTTTATCTAAACCTAACATATAAAGGGAAAAACATAGAAATAGACAGTGTCTTCTCCACTCGCGGAGACAAACCTTTTCCCCTTAGGAAACGTACTTTTGCTTTGCACCCTTGAACATTACTTGCAATAAATTTTTCACGTATACTTGCTGAGTGTCTGTCATCTCTTGCCATCGCATGGGCCAAGGTTTGCAATTCCTCCAAGCCAGGAGCCCAAGAACTGGGGAAATACTTCAAAGTCCAGCCGTGGACTGAACCATGACAGGAGAGGGAGGGAAATGTCTGGAACTTGGCAAGAAACCAGAGAGTTCTGAGAATGACCCCACCAATGACCACACCAGGCCAGTTTTAATGATGATAATGGGATATATGGAAACAGGAGACAAGGTGGGAGAACTCTAATTCGGGCAGAGTGAGAGGGCAGAGGATAAGTGTTGAAGAGAAGATGATTGTAGAACTCATCTTCTTGTGTTGTTTCAGTCCCCGGGGTCGAGTTGAGTGAGTTTCCTGGTATAGGCCACTGGTCTGGATGGGCCATTCCATCTGCTGGAATGTGGGTCCTGCAAGATATCTTAAAAACTACTTTTAGGTTTCAAAAATGCGATGTTATGCAGGGAGAAAGTTAAGAATCTTTATGGACACCAGCTATGGGGAGAAGTTAGGAATCTTTATGACCACCAGCTGTGTGGTTCTGGAGTGGCAATATGGAGGGACAGTTACTAATTATTATCATTATTTTTAGCTAGGCCCTTACCATAGTTCTTGCCTTGCACACTATTATTGAAGGGTGGTTTCAGATATACCTCAAAATGTGACTAGTGATTATTTCTGAATGGTGTCATTATAGAAGACCTTATAACTGGCTCTATGAACAAATTTCAGTGGCCTCTATATGGTTTTTTATAATCTTCTCCCTTAATTTACTACTTGACTTTTTGAGTTGTTTCCCAGAAATGGTGAATTTTCTTCAAGACAATGGAGCTGAGATTCTGAAGGCTCCTGGGCAGACTTCCTGACTCCAAGATTCACCATCCTCCACAACCTGCCCCACGGCAAGTAGCCCCTTGTTAGTTATACCAGGAACTACCCCTAGGCAGGTGGCCTTTCCTGTAGAAGCCCCAGATCTCCATTGGTCAGACAGACGGATTTGAGGCAGCCTCTCCTGTTCTCACAGCCAGATGTCTTTTGTATTAAAAATTCCTTTCTTCCTCGGCAATCCGCTTTGCCTCAATAATTGGACCTTTTTGTGACAATCACCTGGACCTAGGCCAAAGCCTGCTTGCAGTTTCGACAACACAAGGATGTACGGAAAATATAAAATCAACAGGTTCATGTGTCACAAATCCCAAGATAGCAAGGTGTTAAATATTAATAAGTGACAGAAAACCAGAGTCACACTCAATTGAGGTTTATTAAGCCTTTTGAGGATGTGCCAAGAAAAGTACAGCCCACAAAGTATCTGTTGTGGACTGGGCTCTCCATAGAAGAGGTTGAGAATTTCATGTTTAAAGGGAAAAGGGGGTGTAAAGTTGACGATGGCAGAAAGAAGGTGAGAGACAGAGGAATTTGGGAAGCAACAGTGGCTTTATTGATGCTCCCAGGTGAGGTTCACAGGTCCTGAGAGAGGGGCCCAAGAAGTCGCACCCGTTTGAAAGAGGTGAGGGCTTTTATGCTATTTGAGGTGGGCTGGGGGCTTTTGGTGGGAAGAGTTGGGGATTTTCCACTGTGACCTTGGGCGGTCATTGAGAATTAGGAGGGGCTGGTGGTATTTGCGGAATCTGGAAACTGAAACTTTCTTATCCGGGTGGGCATCATGGTGTGGTTATCCTTCAACTTAGCTGGGCCTAACAGTCACCTTTGTGGGTCTCCCTTCTCTTTAGGGAGGGGAGGTAGTGCCCACCACCAGTCATACAGGGGGTACACAGGGGAAAGTGTGGGTGAAGGAGGTGGGCAGTGAGGCAGTTGAAGGTATTCTTGTTAAGTTCTATTTGGTGCCCAGTAAATCTACATAAGATAAGATGAACATTCAAAAAAGAGGGTGGAAAAGAAAGTCAACGTTGTGATCTTCTTGGGGTGGGCAAGAGTGATCATATCTCGTCCTTGGTTTGCAGCTGTGGAGATAAATTTGTAATTGACGTGTGGACAGAAAAATCCAAACTCTGAAATATTTGAAAGAAGTTTATTCTGAGCCAAATTTGAGGACCATGACCTGGAGCCATTCTCAAGAAGCCTTGAGCAAGTGGACTCAATGTGGTTGGGTTACAGTTTGGTTTTATACATTTCAGGGAGACAGGGATTACAGGTAAAGTCATAAATCAATACATGGGAGCCAAACATTGGTTTGACTCAAAAAGGTGGGCCATCTCGAAGCGGGGGCTTACAGGTTATAGGTGACTCTGACTTGTAATTGGTTAAAAAATGAAGGTTTGTCTGAAGGCTTGGAATGTTTTTGGATAAGGAAGGGACAAGCCACTGGACATATATCTGCTGTGTAAATTGAGGACCAGCAGGTTTGTCTTGCATAGCCTTAGGCCTGTTAATGAGTTACAAAGGATACCTACAAGAAGGGAGAGGGGCATGATGAGACATATGTAACCTCCCTCCTCATGGCCACCAATTCAGTTTTAGGGTATCCCTTGGCCAAGAGGGAGTTCATTCAGTTAGCCAGTGCGGGGAAGGCTTAAGATTTTATTTTAGTTCATAAACTTCTGTACCCTATTGCAGAAAGGATGGCAGTGCTTGCATAACTCAGTTCTCAGGCTCAGTTCCCCAAAATGAATTTTGAAGGGTCCTGAAATTTTATTTTTCCTTTACAAAGGGAACTAGCAAGTGAGTCCATCAAAGCCTTTTAATTTATTGTGAACACTAGCATTTTTGTTTGAGACAGGGTCTCACTTTGTCACCCAGGCTGGAATGCAGTGGTGCTACTATAGCTCCTCTACCTCCAGGGCTCAAGCAGTGCTCCTGCCTCAGCCTCTCAAAGTACTGGGATTACAGGCATGAGCCCCAGTGTCTAGCCCAAACATTCACATTGAATGTAATAAGTTGCACAAGGAGGTCTAATTTTCCCTGAAAATGAGGAGCCTATCCCATAAATCTGCAGAGAGATCTCTATAATCTCAAATATCTCTAAAATGGTGATGTTGTGAGTAATTGAAACACAACTAAATTAAGAATTTATCATGAGAAGAATAAATCTGTGATGCCCTATATTGAGTCAGTTAATCCGTTTCAAAATCAATTTGGTGATATATACTAAGATCTTTAAAATGTGCATACCTTTGACCTGGTAATTTTATTTGTAGGGTACTTAAGCTAAATTAGAAAAAATAAAATAAAACTTTAAGCACAAAGACACTCATTTTCCTGAACAAGTGGAATTAATCTAGTTGTCCTAGCAAGGGAGGTGAGCAGACTTATTGGGGAATTGGTACATCCATCAAAGTCAAATTTAACCTAATTAGTACACATCAACTCCCAATAATCTGCCCTTTTGAAAAGGAAACTCAACACCAGTATACTAATCACATGACAACCCAAGACACCAATCACTTGTGGCCATCAAAGGAGTTGAATGTAGCATGTGCGTTCTCATTGAGGACTGAACTCTGATTCTTTTTCTTTTGCCCAAAATTCCTTCCTAAGAAGGCCAGATGAGTCATGCTCACAAATGGTAAATTTCCACTAAGCAGGTTTTGCTAACCAAATAAAGTGCGGTTTACTTCCCCAGCCTGATTCCGGTATAGCATTGACATCACCTAAAAGGTAGAAAGCACCCATCTTAACTCAAGCATCCTAGCATATGCATATCTTAACTTGAAACATTCTCTTGTCCGGACCTCCCAGAGTGCGCACACCTTTATCTTAAATTGAGCATTTCCTTTCTGGTTTTTTAGATAAAGCTTAACTCTCCCAGCCAATTATCAGTCAAAGAATCTTTAAACCCACCTATAACCTGTAGGCCCCCCGCCCTTCGAGATGTCCCACCTTTTGGGGACAAGCCAATGTATGCCTCCCACGTATTGATTTATGACTTTACCTGTAACCCCTGTCTCCCTGAAATGTATAAAACCAAACTGTAACCTAGCCACCTCGAGTCCACTTGCTCAAGGTTTCTTGAGAGTGGCTCCGGGTCATGGTCCTCAAATTTGGCTCAGAATAAACTTCCTTTAAATATTTCGGAGTTTGGATTCTTTTCGTCCACATCATGGTGTTTTTCTATATGTACAAACATAGCCTGAGAGTGTGGCACTTAGCAAGATGGTAGGAAACAATTCAACCAGGGTTCATTGCTTTCCCACATAGCATCAACTCATGGACAACTTATAAGCACAGTTTTTTGAAAGTTCATGTTCCATTCTTTAATAGAAAAGTAAAAGAATGTTTTATTTATTTCTGCTGGGTGTTACAACTGAATCGAGACTCCTCAAAGTTAAGATCCTGTAGCATTTTTAATCCAGGTTGTTTGGTTGGTTGGCTGGTTAGTTTCTATTTGTTTATTTTGGGTTTGGGTTTTGCACTTTACTTCAGACTAACCAATAAGAGGGAGAGAAAAACTAATATTTGGAAGGTTTTTTAATAGTGGACAAAACAAGGCAGAAATGAACTCGCCTGATTATGCCAGCCAAATGTTACTGCTATGGGGGCAGGGGAGGGGGCAGTCAGACAAGGGAAAACTAAAAAAAAAAAAAAAAGGAGAAAGAAAAGGTTAGGCAGAAATTAAGCCTACATGTCTACTCCGAAAAACTTTAATTTCTAAAGGTTGCCTGATTCTCCTTTTCAACAGTTAAAGTGCCACCTAGTGGTGGCAAGAGAAGCAAGTCAGTTCTCAGGTTTCAAGTCACCATAATCATCTCACTTGTTTTATATCTTTCTGTGGAGACTTAGTTAAAATGGACCCTTTTTGCCCCTCTCATACCAGAAACAGTAACTGGAAGTTGTAAGTGGTGCTGTTCAAGTCACCAGCACTGACTTAGGAGTCATGGAGAAACTTAACTCTCCCTTAGCAATCAGACAGTGTACATGGGATATTTACTTGAAAATTCAGGTTAAAAGTAGATAAAAATCATTAATATAAAAGTCAACAAAAGCCCTTCATCAGAAAATGTATTAAATAAATAATGACGTATCTTCTCAACAAAGTTCCATGTAACACAAAAGTTCAATTGTTTAATGACATGGGGGAAAACATTTATGATACCCAGCTAAGTGGAAAAGAATAAATGACAAACATTTTGTCCTGATTTTGTAAAAAAAATGTAAAAATGCACACACCTGTACATAATGCCCCAGAAATTAGCAGTAGCAGTATTTCTCTGTGAATAAAAAGATTAAGGATGTTTTCCTTCTTTTCTCTTTTTTATATTACATTTGCAATAAAAGTATAATTTAAAAATTTTTACTGAAGACAAAAATATAAATAAGAAGAAGACAAGAGACACCATACTGCCATACTGTCATAAAATAGATAAAACCATGGTTGATTTTTGCTAAAATTAGAGGAAAATTATACAAAATTGGGTAAAGATAAAATATTTATAAATATTTTAAATAAATATTAAATAAATAAATATTTAAATAAATAAAATATTATATTTGTAAAATAATTACATTTTATATTTATAAATTTTATATCTATATTTTAAATTATATAAATATAAAATATATATAAAATATATTTGCATTATAAAATATATTTATAAAATATTTAAATATTTAAATAAATAAAATATTTATAAATATCAAATTTACAAATTATGTCACATATTTTTCTGCTTAAATATTCACTACAACTGAATCTACTTGAACACTGCCCCCTCCTTCCCTTGTTCAGTAAATTCTGGGGTAGAGTTGTCAACTCAAACATCTTAGGGGTCCAGAAGACATTGAAAATGGGTGCGTGAAATCGTAGTAGGAAGCAGGGAAGACTGGGGGAGTCTGAGCAGTGCGCACCACTGTATCAGCAGGCATTAGGATTCCAGCGCTTCACATCATCCCTCCAGCCGTCCACATGCATTCAAAATTCTTGTCTCAAAGGCACTAGACTGAGACCTCCGTAAAGCAAGGATTATATTTAATTAATTATAGCTCTGGTGCTTCACACCAAACCTTAAAGTTCAAAACATGGTAGCTGAATGAATGTTTTGTTAAATGTCCACACTGCTACACTCATTTTGTTTAGATCTTCTGGGCAATCAGGGTCAACTACTTGCCTGGATACTTGCACCAAGCGACAGCCTGCAGACTCAACAGACCCAGACACAGATTGTGGCCTCACCACTTTCTAGTGCCTTCAACAAATTCCTTAACTCCTTATAAGCCTTAGTTTTCACACCTGTACAACAGAATACTTACAACATTTAATGTGGCTGTGTCGACGATCAAACTAAAGTATACTCTGAAAATACCTGCACACAGCAGAAGCTTAGGAAATGTTATTTACACCGTGTGGCTCTGCTACCTGGAGTCGGTGCTTTGCCTTGTGTCATGCTTTGGAAACAATTGCTGGTTGAAAGCTGGGTCTGTACCCAAGGCCCTTTACCCTCCTCACTCTCCCACCAGCTTCTTTTCCAGGCTCACCAGTCTCCCTCACGTCCATGCCTCGTCACTTCACATGGAAAAAGCCCTCCACGATGTCAAGGTCTTAACTTTTCTGAAGGAAAAGTTTTCTCGATGGTTGACCATCAATCACTAAGTGCTATAGTCACTGTTCCACTACACAGGCAACATTCCAAACACATTATCCATACTGTGCCTCCTCGAAGCTGTACAACTTTGCATCTTATTTCCCACCAGGCTTTGGGCTTCATAGATTTACTGTAATAAATGTTATTTGAGGCTGGTGCCTCCAAACTGTCTTATTTTATATTTCCAGGCCTGTAGACGCTCTTGGCTCTGGTGTGTCTTTAGGGAAACTTTATCTTAAGAATTTCACAAATAGCCTTGGTAAGGACCAAATGCTATTCATATAATGGATATTTTCTTGTCTTAACCCAGGTGATGTTCAGCATTATATTAGCTTTCCATTTTGTTGGTGGGTAAGGGCAGTAATGTGTTAAACTAGTCAGAAGTTAATCCAGAGAAATTCTACAGAGTTAAATTCAAATTATGGGTGTATGGATGAGCAACATTTTCTAAAATATTTCATGATTTTTAACCTAAAACTCCAAAAGCCAGTATACAAGTATTAGATATTAGATTAAATTGCACACCATTAATGTTGTATAGAACTAGTAATAAGCAGAAATTAAAGTTATTGATATATTCCATTTTTTTCTCTTTAAGAAGGAGAAGAATTGAAAAGGCAAAATAATGGTTAAAGGACAAAATGAACCAAGATATACGAGGTCATTTTAAGAGAGTAACTTGTTGCTTCCAAGGATTTTAAATATACAAATCAGAAGATTTATATCGTATGAAATTTGAATGCATGTTTATAGAACCATTATCAATAACATTTGGGAAACCAAGGCAAATTTTTTAAATCAGCAAATTAAAAATTGGCAAATACTTTAAGTTTCAAAAAGAACTACTTTTGATGAACTTGATATTAACCAGCAATGTTTAGATCAGGCTATTAAAGAGATGGTTTGTGAACATTTTTCAAAAAAGCAATCACTGTTAGTAAGCATGTGTTCTCTAAAATAATAGGCCATAACAAGCACATATTATTTTCTTTTTGTTAAGGACATGAGCTAGCTGTAAAATTGGGAATCAAGACTCCTGTATTCACACATCCCTGGGCAAGTCACTTGACCTGGTGCTAAATATCCCACTAATAGCTGTTTGCCTAGAAGGGGTCTATGGTGAAACATACTGGGAAAACAGTCAGTTAAAGACACACTGATAGGTTTTGTTACTGAAAACTTCTCAGAGTCTTTAGTAAGTTCATGTCCATTGTTGGTGTCCAAGAGTGGGCCACCATGTGCAGTGTTTTCCAACTTGATCACCTGGAGAATAATCTTTTCCAGAGCATCTTACAGGACTGGGCTTTTGCAGATTTCTGAGAAAGGCTATTCTGAAAGTCACCCTCAGCTCTAGCATTTTATGACTACAGATAGTTTCTTATAAGCTATTAAAATCAATATAGCCACTATTGCTACAACTGAATCCCATAGTTTAAAAATGTGTCAGATTTTCACAAAGAACATAAAAACACTAAAAGCCAAAATACATCTGGAACTTATATATTGAGTGAGTCAAAACCCAATTTCAAACTAAATTTTAAGACAATTTTTAGCTTCAGCTATGCTTATTTTCCTATTGGTTTTTGCTCCAGGAGCTATTAAAGTATATCTCTTGATGGGATATAATTCATTCCATTTAAATGGCATGTTAATTCACTTATAAAAGAAGCAAGAGGATGGGAGTGGGGCACGGAGAGAGATCAGCCCCTTTGTAATTCAGTTAGCTAATTTTACATCCTTAATTAGATGAGAAAAAACCCTTTTAACTTTATCCCATATTTGAAAGGAACACTGAGATATGTTCCAGATACAGCACAATAAGAATAGGAAACAGAAAGTATTATTCTGTAACTATAAACATCCTCTAATAAGCATTTAAATTGCTAATATGTACCTTAAGTCTTATTAACAAAATACGGCATAGATGAAGAGTTCCTAAGACATTTATGATGTATGTGTATATATACATAGATTCAACAAATGCCAATCTCTCTGTTTGAAAAAATAAAATTCTTCTCCTTCCACAACCTACTCCCAGTGCCCACAACTCTGACCAAGATTTCCAGAGAGTGGCCGGACACAGTGGCTCACGCTTTGTAATCTTAGCACTCGAGCAGCCCAACCCAGGAAGATTGCTTGAGGCCAGGACTTCAAGACCAGCCTGAGCCCTGAGCAAGAGCAAGACTCCATCTCTACAACAAATAAACAAAATTAGCTGGGCGTGGTAGCATGCACCGGTAGTCCCAGCTACTCGGGAGGCTGAGACAGGAGATTCGCTGGAGCCCAGGAGTTGGAGGTTGCAGTGAGCTGTGATAACACCACTGCACTCTAGCCTGGGCGACAGAGCGAGACTCTGTCTCAAAAAAAAGTTTTCCAGAGAAATCTGAAACTCCCTTAAACCATCAGTTTCCTCAGTTCCTTTGACCCTGAGAGAAGGTAACCTCTCCATCCTAACGCTCCTCCATCTGCATTTACCCAGCATTTCAAAAGTACTTTCTTCTTCGCCAGACATTCTATAATCACCTTCCTCTACATGCTTATTTCATATACTTTTTTCTATAGTACTTTAAGGTTTCTATCTTACTTTTAAATCTAATATTCACACTAACCCAGCAAAAAGACACAGCAGGGAGGAGTCACAAATTGCAAATAGCAGAATGCTTTTCTGTTCTCACTATTTATTAGAGGGGTGACTTTGGGCAAGTTACTTAACCTCTTTATATCTCAATATTCAAAACTGTAAAACAGGCACACCGTGGGACACACTTTAGAGAGAAATAAACATTACATTGGTTAGGGAATGTAAGAAACTAACCATGGGTTTGGTACATAATAAGTGTGAATGAATAAATGAAAGGTTTTATTAATTACTTAACTCATTTATTCATCCAAAAAATATATAATTCTTATTGAACATAATTATTGTACATATTTCTGGGATATATGTGAAATTTTGATATATGCACACAACTTGTAATGATCAAATCAAGGTCATTAGGATAGCCATCACCTCAAACATTTATAACTTCTTTGTGTTGAGAACATTCCAAATCTTCTCTTCAAGCTATTTTGAAATACACAATAAATTACTGTTAACTATAGTCACTCTACTATGCTATTGAACACTAGAAGTTATTTCTTCTATCTAATTGTGTTTTTGTACCCATTAACAAACTTCTCTTCACCCCTTCTCCTCCCTACACTTTCCAGCCACTAGTAACCATCATTCTACTCTACTTCCATGAGATCAACTTTTTTTAGCTCCTGCAAATGAATGAGAACATGCAATATTTGTCTTTCTGTGTGTGGCTTATTTCACTTAGTATAATGTTCTCCAATCCCATCCATATTGCTGCAAATAACAAGATTTTGTTATCTTTATGGCTGAGTAATATTCCATGTGTGTACATATACCACATTTTCTTTATTCATTTATCCATTGATGGACACTTAGGTTGAATTGTGCTGCAATGAACATGGGAGTACAGCTATCTCTATTATATAATGATTTCCTTTACTTTGGATATATAACAAGCAGTAGGATTACTGGATCATATGGTAGGTCTACTTTTAGTTTTTTGAGGAAGCTTCATACTATTTTCCACAATGGTTTTACTAATTTACATTCCTACCAACAGCTACTTTTGCTCTTTTTTGGTTCCCAGTTGTGTGGAATATCTTTCTCCATCCTTGCACTTTTGGTCTATGTGTGTAGTGAGTTTCTTGTAGGCTGCATATGGTTGGGTCTTTTTTTAAAAAATCCATTCAGCTACTCTATTATGTGGTCAAGTGATTTTCTCTAGCAGTGTGTTTTAATTCCTTGCTTTTCTTTTTTAACTCTAAGTCCATGACAGATTATAATTCCTTATTTTTTGTTTTAACATATCTATTATAGATTTTTCCTTTGTGGTTTCCATGAGGCTTACAAAAAAGATCTTATATTAATAGTTATAGCCAGTTATTTTGAACAAAAGACAAATTAGTTTCTCTCTCTCTCTCTCTCTCTCTCTCTCTCTCTCTCTCTCTCTCTCTCTTTTGAGACAAAGTTTCACTCTGCTGCCTTGGAGTGCCATTTCATCAGCCTAGCTCACAGCAACCTCCAACTCCTGGGCTTAAGCGATCCTCCTGCCTCAGCCTCCAAAGTAACTGGTACTACAGGCACATACCACTATGC
>CAUYRT010087735.1:0-11333 GCA_963574885.1 Lepilemur ruficaudatus | reverse complement strand
ACTAAAGATATACATAGAAAAAATGCGCCGGGCATGGTGGTGCATGCCTGTAGTCCCAGCTACTCGGGAGACTGAGGCAGAAGGATTGCTTGAGCCCAGGAGTTTGAGGTTGCTGTGAGCTAGGCTGACGCCACGGCACTCACTCTAGCCCAGGCAACAGAGTGAGACTCGGTCTCAAAAAAAAACAAAAAACAAAAAACAAAAAAAAAAACCATCAGCCAGCTCTTCTCCAGACCTGAGACACTAGGGTCTCTTTGCAGAGATCTGGCTGGGGCCACTGCTTATCAGGTCATACCTTTGGTTCTCTGGGCTTGGGTCTTCGGTGACATAATGCTCTCTTTTTGGCTCAGGGTGGCTCCGCGGCCCCACTTGCAAACACCGCTCAGAGCTGAATAAGGTTTGCCCTTTAGAGCTGTACAAGGATTAAGGTAAAAGCTGAGTGTAACTAAAGCTCTTTGGAGTAATAGAAAAATTACCTTAATAACTAGGTATCCAGGTGGTAGCTACTCCTAGGGATTCTGCTATATTGTAAAGAAAAATACAGACCTCCCCCCTAAAATACCAAGATACTGTTGATAGAAAACGCTCAGGAAAAGTGGGATCTTACCACCTCCCCTAGTGTGTTTTATACCCTTCCCTAACACCTTAAGATTGCCTTCCCCCCAAAGTCTCTCTAGACCTGTGATTTACTAACAACCCGCTATTTATTCTGGGTCCCTTCCCTTTTTTGGGGAAAGGAACACCAAAATAAAAACACATAAAAGCACTGAGAGAACATATACCAAAATTTTAACAGTTATCTGGGTGGTAGGATTATGGCAAAATTTTTTCTTTTCTTTATTAAGAAATGTACTGATATTAAATGCTTTTATATAATAAGAAAAATTACAAGTGTACTTTCTTTGAAAAAAAACATTTACAAGCACCCTATAAAATTGTTGGGAGGAATTTAAAGAAATGTTACTCTCCCAATTCCATTAATCAACTGCTGTTCTATGCACTTCAAGAATACTCTACTGAAAAGGCGGCAAAGGAAAGATAGACATCCGAGGCCCTTAATCACAAACGCATTGCAGGACAGTTTCAGTGGCTTAGGAAAGTTAACCTTAATCCACTCAGAATCTCAAGGGGGAAAAAAAAGTCCATAGGATAATTTCACGCCAAAAACCTATTAGCTACATGCCCCAATCCAGCTAACATCTTTTCCCGTTTAGTCTGTTCTCAAGCTCCACAGTAAAGCCTTTGTGAAGATGTTCTGGTACAGAAGGCTACCTCCAGGACTAGATGTCATTAGCAGATACATTTATATTGGCCTCAGCCAGGCACAGTGGCTAATGCCTGTAATCCGGTGCTTTGGGAGGTCACAGCGAGAGGATAGCTTGAGACCAGGAATTTGAAACCGGGCTGGCCAAGTTAATGAGATCCCATCCCTATGAAAAATTTAAAAATTAGCCAGGCATGGTGGTATGCACCTGTAGTCCCAGCTGTTTTGGGAGGCTGAGGCAGGATCGCTTGAGCCCAGGAGTTCAAGGTTACAGTGAGCTATGACCATGCCACTGCACTCCAGCCTGGGTGACAGAGTGAGACCCTGTCCCTAAAACAAACAAACCCACCCACAATTATATTGCCCTCAAACACAAATCCTATTTCACCATCTCAAATTAATCTGATGTCTACAAGCTCTAATGCTTTGCTATTAAGTACAAAAAAGACCAACAAAAATTTGCTTAGTATTTTAGTGGATTTACACACTAGCAGTCAAAAAAGCTTGCTTATCAGCAAATCCACCCAGACTTCCACACAATCTCATGTCTATAAAGCACCCTGCCAACCCAGAAGCCTCATGTGTCATCCCCAGGTCACCAACTGGTTTCTCTTCCCTCAGGCCCTGTCCTGGAGAGCCACCCTTGCAGGGAGGGCGAGAGCCTCCTGCCAGTCTTCAAGGTCCTCCACAAGCCTCTTCTCCCCAGCACAAGCCACGCATCCCTCCAACCACCTACCCAGAGTTGTACGTACAACACCCTCTGGAGCCTCCCCCAGCCTTGGTTCCCAGGGCGGGCCTCTGGGAAGGACTCCCCTCCCTCACGTCAGTGGCCTGGACAGTGCCTGCCAGGACATGTGGCCCCAGCCATGCCAGCCTGATTCACTACCACATCCTCCTGGGGAGGCACAGACATGCAGAGCCAACCTCCAGCCGGCAGTGGAAGCCCGGCGTATCCACTGGAGGCAGCAAACCCCGCGCCCAGGTACAGGAGCCTTATTCACGAGCCTGAGCCCCTGCAGCAGGATCTTCCTCAGAGCCATTTCTCCTCTGTGAGAAACAAGACACCACCTGAGGTGAGTCTGGGCTGCTGGGTGGAGCAGGCACCATTGCAGCTCAGCTCCGAGGCCCCACTCTGCCCTTTCCCCCCTCAGCTCAGGTGGCCCCTGCTTTTTACACCACTTTCTTTCACGACAGACAGTTCTTTGGCCATTCTTCAGAAACCAGGGGGGAAAAATCATATAAAAAATACCCTAGGCCAGGTATGGTGGCTCACACCTGTAATCCAAGCACTCTGGGAGGCCAAGGCGGGAGGATGGCTTGAGGTCAGGAGTTGGAGACCAGCCTGAGCAAGAGCAAGACCCCCGTCTCTACAAAAAATAGTAAAATTAGCCAGGTGTGGTGGTGCATGCCTATAGTCCCAGCTACTCAGGAGGCTGAGGCAGGAGGATCGCTTGAGCCCAGAAGCTTGAAGTTGCTGTGAGCTACGGTGATGCTACTGCACTCCAGCCTCCTGGGTGACAGAGTAAGACCCTGTCTCAAAAAATAAAAATAAAAAAAAAAACAAAAAACCTGATGCTTCACTTCCTAGGGCTAGTACTATTGTCACGTTGCCCTGGGAAAGATTCACGCTTCACTCCACCAATTCCATCTTTCACAAAGGTCCAAATCATTCTGCCCTAATAAATCAGCCCAGCCTATGGGTCTGCATAAGCCAATTTTTCTCTGTACCAACTATGCTGTGATACCAACCTCATCACACAGATCAAGCCAACAATGATGGCACCTGATGACCACTTTTCCCCTTCAACATTGCTGGTAGGTACCAAAGATTGTGTTCCTTGCTCTGACATCAACTTGCTACCTACACCTCCAAGTCTCCAGGCCAGCAAGAAGTCCTTTTAATTCTCAGTTCTTCAGAACTCCAGCATCCATTACAAGGGTTGTATCATAATATGCTGGCATTCAAGTCAGCCTACTAGCTAGGGGCTCTTTTCCTCAATGATGGAAATATAATTTTCAATACTGGCCTTAATTAGACTATGGCAGCAATATGATCAAAATGGGTGATGGGCCAGCGGAACCTAGTAAGGTCTGGAGCAGATGCTGTTCACCCTGATGTACAATTAAGAGTAATGACAACAGTGTCTTTGTATATGGAGGTGGGTTCAGAGGATAAGATCTGTTTTAGCTAAGAGAAAGCAAAGTCTGGCATTACCAGGCTACACAGAACAAAACACAGCCCCTGGTAGGCTGAAGTAAAATTCCCTTGTTCAAAAAAAAAAAAAAAAAAAAAAACCTGAATAGGGCACAAATGCCAATGCTGAATGGGCCTAACCTCCCAAAAGACCACTCAGCTTTAGGGAGAAAAGTCCTGAGCCAGAGAACTCAGCATTCATCAGAGAACACTCAATGTCCTCAGATGAGTAGGATTTCCTGGTTCCCTACCAAATGCTCAGAGCAGAGAGCTGGTTTCAGCCAGGAAGAGGAAGTTAGGGTGAAGCCTTTGTCATCTTGGGACATGGTTCCTCCTTACTAGGATTAGAAGTAGGGCAGTGCTTCCAGGCATGATTCCCACACTCTGGAAGCAAGGGACCTGGGGACTCTGACTTAGGATGTTCCCAAGTCAGGTGCAAGCAGGGTGAGTGATGGCCTGAGTGAAGTGAGCATTAACTCAACATTTACTGAAGGCACCGCCCTGCATCGCATCCCAGCTGGGGCATGAGTAGGAAGGTGCAGCCAGCTCTCCAAGAGCACTTACCTAGTCAGTGTGACTGGTCTTCCTATAGCGGCCTTTGTAGGTTTGCTTCTATTTTGTTTTGAATCGAAGAAAAAAAACTAACTTCTGTATCTCTACCACCCAGAACTGACTTTTGAGCTATATCTTTAGAATTTTTAAAAATGAGAAGAATTACAACTTTATACGATCATTTTTCCTCCTCCCCAAGCTCCTCCAACCCTCCCCACCCCCACGAATTTTCACACCCAACCAATGGCATGAATTTTGTATCCTAGTTAAGTCTAGGTAAAGCATATCTGTATCTATATAGAACTGTATGGTATTGTGTTTTCTTTTAATTTCCAACATCTTACTAAATGTATTGTGTTTTCTTAATGTCCTAAATAGTATACTGTACACATCATACAATATAATAATTTGCTTTTTAACTGAGCAGCACATTTAAGATCCATCCAGTTGGTATATAGATCTAGCTAATTCACTGGAACTACTGTGCTAGTCCACTGTACAACTAGACCATTTTATTCATGCACTCCTTTACTGGTGGCATTCCCTGCCCCATTACAACAATTTTAACACTATAACAACTCTCCTAGTACATGTCTCTGTGTGCATTTGTAAGCTTCTATATATCCAGAAATAGAATTCTTGGGTCATGGTGTACATTTCTATTTTTACTAAATATTGCTGAATTGCTCTCCAAAGTGGCTGTATCAATTTACAGCCAGCATGAGTTCCTGCCTTTCCACATCTTTGCCAACACTTGATACTGTCAGACTTTTAAGAGTCTCCACTTCCCTATCACTCAATCAAAACTCCCGGGCTCCTCTGAAATGGACATTGGTGGGTACGGCGTGTCTTATGTGCCATGACTGACTCCGCTGATGGGGCAATTCTTTCTTGCTCATTGTCGGAGACAGGGGAGATGCCAGTTATTTACAGCTGAAATATTATCTGTAGGTTGTTCAAAATGTTTGGAAGGGATAGGGCTCCCTTCAGAGAATTGTGACTGCCGAGTTCCACCAGCAGCTAAACTTGTCCACACTCTAAAATGCAACCCCACTGCCCTAGCACAGCTGGTCTTGGATTCTCCCCCACCACAGCCCCCACCTGCTTGCTGGCATCAGCAAAGAGGCTTAGTGCTTCCCAGGAGCTTTGCCTAGGGACAGAAATGGGGGAGAGGAGTCTCAGAGGCCACTGAAGGTACTGCAGCCTGCTCTCCAAGCTCTCCTACGTGCAGACCAGCACAAACTGCTGCAGGGGCGGGGCCACACTGCACAGCCTGGTGGCCCTGCCAGCCTCCCTCCCACTCCTGAGCTGAGCAGTCACTCCAAAAGGCCAGGCTGCACACTACCATTCAACACCCACCCTGGCTCACCTTCCCCCCAACAGCTTCTCTAACAAAGCCCCAAGGAATCAGACTACCAATTATCCAGTCTACGCCTGGCTCTTGGTGAAAAATGCAAGCTCCCAGAAAGTATGGTGGTATTAAAAATAGTACTCATACCTCAGGTCATTTAGTTCTATTCCTATCTGTACCAGAACTGATGCTTAAAGTGACCTTTTACCAAATAAATCACTTAAACATTTCATGAAGATCATCAACGAGGTTGCAATAAAACCCTGCTCACAGGGACAACTCATTCTTGCGGTATACCAGTTAATTGGGATTTGACTGGATATTTGGAGTGACTCAGAAACAAAAGTAATGTCAAGTGAGTCATTTTCCTCTACTTGGTCTCAGTCTTAGCTCTTGGCCAAGAGAACACATCCTGACTTGCCTTCATAAAAGCTGAAGCAAAATAAATTAAAAGCCAAGTGATGTGAGTTTGTAATGTAAAAGCTACACTTTTTCTACCTCCCTGCCCACAGCCAGTTCCTCATTTCTTCCATTGCCTCAATATTAAGAAATAAAATGGTTTTTTCCTGTAACCCCATGTTAGTGTCACAACATTCAAGTAACAAAAGCAACTCCCATAGGTGCTAGCCATTTGGAGTCACAGCTCCTAAATTTGCCAAGTCACTGGGGGTGCAGTTCTTAAAAGAGCCAACAATGCTCTTTGTTAAACTATGAATTCAAAACTAAAATTATTTCTAATGAAATGCTTAAAATGAAAGCCGCTGTGCTACACAGGACACTAATGTCCATATATTTTGGCTCAAATCTAGTAACTCAGAAATGAGTTCAAGGACATTCTTAAGTCATCATTATTCATGTCCCATGAGAGGCTGCCAAGGCTCGGGAATGAAGGTGCGTACACTGCATTACCTGGGCCCAGGGCACTGCCATTCTGCACCTAAGCTTTTGGACAGTACAGAGAACCTGGTGATCTGGACCAATCATTTTCCACTTCTTTGAGACATTTTTAACTGGGGGAAATACATGCTTCATTATTTGACTCATTGAAAGGGGAGAGGGAATTTTTTATGCCTGCAAAAACCACAATGCAGTTTCCCCACTCACCCAGCGTAGAGAATTTTCTCAAAAGCAGATAAATTGAAAGGTCGAGTCATCTTCCCCACAGAGCCTCCCCTCCCCCACAGATCTGGTGATGGGTTACATTACCCTTCTCCACAGGACAGCCTCGCTGCAGCACCAACAGCATCCTCAGGCCACCAGAGAGCAAATTATTTGCTAACAATGCTGCAGCAGGGGCAACCCTGACCTAGGCCCTCCTCCGTACCCTAGCAAGTGGCCACACCCTTGGTACTGCCAGCAGAGGGCTACTGTCCCCTGGCTCCAATCTTAACCTAACCAGGAAGTCGAACAAGTCCTAGAACCCCACCTAGAGTGCAAAAGATTTCAGTCTTGGCGCTGTGCAGTTTCCACTCTTATAGCCAAAGAGCGAAGGCCTAAATCATCCCCTCCCTGTCTGCCTGTGTCTGGAGGTTCCTGTTCTGAGAAGACCAGGAAGACCAAAGAGCTCCTTTTGCAAGTGGAGAGTTGCAAAGTAACATTACTAGTTACTTTGTAAACATTGTATCAGAATCCCTGAGAGGATTGGTTTCCCGACAATGGTTAGTATTTAAAGAGCCTGACTCCCAAAAACTAACTGTACTGTGTCTGGGGCTAGCAGGACGAAGATGAATCAAGTAGCTCAGGCCCTCATGCTCAGCTGCGGATTAAGTCACCGTGCTCGGGGACCAGACGAATACACTCATTTAGAGGCATTTCTTCTGCACATGTCCCCAGACTCTGCACTGAGTATGCAACATACACGCTTAGGCACGTGCACAGAGACCGTCCTTTCAAAAATCATGAGGAAAATGTTATTCCCGGTTTTCACCTGCGAAACTCAGGTCCGGAAGCTGAATTTCCTCATCAGTGGTATTGATAAACGAACGAGTCAAACCTCATTCTAAAAGCCTGTTTACAGCTTCCCAACGCCTCTGTCCAGGCTGGGACCTTCGCTATCAGGTGGACTTCATTCAGGCCAGGGAGGACCGACATCCTGGGTTTGGCCTATGCGGATTAAGCAACCAAGGGACGCCTTCCCACGACTGGGTCTCCAGACCTTCAGACTGGAAGGTGCTTTGCTGCTTCTTCAAACCCGCGTGCCACCTGGTGAGACCTCATGAGGCTTCCTGTCCTCCCTCCCCCAGCAGGAAGTTCGTACCTTCCTCAGAGCACTTACCAACGATAAATTTTACGTTCGCTCCACAATGAGACTGTGAGCTCGGTGGGCTATGACCAGTCTAGTCATCCTGGACTCCAAACCCCTCCCCGGGACAGTCCGTGATCCATACTGTTTTTAGTAAGAGAACGCCGACAGATGTCCTGTCCTCCCCGTAACCTGCCAGGCCGCCCACGCGTGTCTCCGCGTTCCACAATCGGGGTGCATTCGATAAGGAGCGCGGAGAAGAGGCCAGGAGCCCGCGGAGCGCCTAGGACGCCAGGAGGCCTCCGCGAAGCGGGCGGCTCGGGCCCCGACCGCGCCCCGCAGGGCCAGCAGGGCGGCGGGCAGGTCGCAAGCCGCTACGCGAGCCGGCGGCGACGGCGGGACGGGGCGCGCCGGCCTCGCGGCGAGCAAGCGCAGCCGCTGGACCCGGCTGGGGCCGGGGCGGGCTCGAGGGCCCCGCTACTCCCAGGCCCTTGCAGGCTGGCTAGAATTCGGGGCAGCCACCCCTTCTTCCTCTGCATCAGGAAAGGCCGGGGTTACGTAATCCTCTAACTGCGCCCGCGCCGCCGCTGCATCCCGCCGGCCGCCCAGCCCTGCCCGTCCGCAGGGTGCACCGCACTCAGGCCGCCCGCAGCCCCGGCAGAGGCCGAGACTCGGGTCCGAGAGGCTGTGATGGAGACGGAACGGGACGCGAGCAGAGACCGGGGTGGGGACGGACGTGACCAGAACGGAGGGGCGGGGACCAGGGCAGCGAGGAGGAGGAGGGGGGTGAGGAAGAGGAGGGGAATGGGGGAGGGGAAGGAGGGGTGCGGAGGAGCGGACGTGACTAGCATGGAGGGAGGAGGGGCAGGAACGGCATGAATGGGGGAAGGGGTAGCAGGAGGGGACTGGCACGCGGGAAGAACGGACCAGCCTGCTGGAGGATGGGAGAAATGGAAACGCTGTTTCAAGCAGAGGTTACAAAGGGTTACAAAGACAGCATCAGAGGGCAACATGAACAGGTTGAAGATGAAAGGGAAAGCACTCGCATTAAGGGGGAGAGGGAGGAAACGAGCATGCACAGGGGCGTGAGGAAGAGGGGGAGGCAAGGATGGATCAGTTAGAAAAGAAGGGAAGGGAGACGAGGATGGAAGCAGATTGAGGAGGAGGGGAGAAAAAGGTGAGGACAGGATCATAGTGAGGGCTAGGGAGGAGGGCAGAAAAGGAGCTGGCCGATCCGTCTGACTGTGGAAGAAACGGGCGCCGGGGACTTCGGGAGCGCAGGCCCCGGGCGCGAGCAGCCTCTCCCTGTCCGCCCGGCCGGCTCCGGGATGCCCAGGACCTCGCGCCGCCCCACTGTTGCCCGCAGCCGGCAGGCGGGCTGGAGGTCCGCGCCGGCCGAGCGGGCGGGTGCCAGGCGGGGACGCACAGCTCGGCCTCTCCCAGGGCTCACCTCCGGCGCCGTCCGGCTCGCGCTACGCTGCAAAGAGAAGAGGTCGACGGCCGAGGATGCGACGCTGCTGCCTGTGCGGGACTGCGCAGCGCGAGCCTCAAGGTTATCCCGGCTGCGGCTGCCGCAATCCCTCCGCCACCCCGCCCCGCCCAATCCCGGCTGCGCCCGCCCCCCGCGTGCGCGCGGGGCGCAGTCACCTTCAGCGGGCGGCGCGCCGGGCGCCGAACGGGCCGTCAGGTTGCCCTCTTGGAGGACTACATTCCGTGGCGGAAGGACACGGTGCACCGAGTCGAATCCCTGACAGGCTCTGGCGGCCAATGGGGAAGTGGCGAGGCAGCAGGATCCGCCCTCGGAGCTCCGGGGACCTCCTTCCCAGACCCCCGGGCGCCCCAGCCACCTGTCGCCGCCAACTTGGGCAGCCCGACTCTGGCTTCTCACCTGGCCCTCGGCCCAGGCCGCCCCAGTCGTCTGCGCCTCCCGGCCTGGGCCCAGACTCACGGGTCCCCGAGCAGCGTTCTTCTGGCCCCGCCCTGCCACTCCCCGCCCCACCCCGGGTGCCTGTCCCTTGCACCCTCGAGACAGCCGTACGCGAAGTTGGGGGGCCCGCAGGCTCCTGGATGCTCGGAGGCCCGGGATGCTTCCGAGGGGCTCCGGCAGGACAGCGGGTAGCGAGAACTCGGGAGGGCAGAGTATGCCCGGAGCGGGAGCGCAAGGCCCTTTTGTTCTTAGGACTGCTCATTGTCCCAGGGCCGGGGAACAAGGGAGGACAGTTGGGGCCACGTGAATACTTTAGTAGGGTCTGGAATCCTGCAGAACGAGTGCCTGAGAGCAGAAAGCGAATGGAAGCTATTGACATTAGTGCAGAACTGGTGCACAGAACTATTGACATTAGTGCAGACATCTGGAAATATCAAGTCAGAACGTTACAGCCGATAATCTATGGAGGAGTCAAGACTTAAGTTTTCAACCTAGTCATGTATTTAAGTCAATATTGTTGGAGCTTTTCTTACCTTTTTCTACAAGGCATTTTTCAATTTCCCAGTTATTAGCCAACAACCAGTAATGATAGCAGTTATCAACTAAACAGCTGTTAACTCTTGCCTTCATTCAGCCAAGTTTTGAGAGGAGATACAATGTTGCAGCATTCAAAATGTGAAGACTATTCTCTTAGGTTCTTTTTTTCTTTCGCTGGCAAATGAGACTAAATGGATGTGACCTGCTCATGCAGACACCCTGCCTGCAGCTGAATCACAGGCCTTCATTTGCTTCCTGTTAGCTCAGATAAGCTGGGAGGAGAAAGTGACAGCCTAAAAGTAAATTTGTTTAAAGTGAGATAAAACCTTTTAATTTCTTCTGTAAGCCATTTCTGGTCCCTTTCTTGTAGGTGGGAAGTAAATTCTTGCCTATTAAGGTTGTGAAAAAACATGAAGCTGTTGAGAGGAAAAAACCCACACACCTGCTCAGGGAGCGTCAGATTCCCCCCTATCCAGAGAGGGATGGCATAAATGGCTCTCTCTTGTGCCTGAACTGAGGACAAAGAACAGTGGTGGACAGAACGGGGAGGTGGCAGGGATCTGGCCAGTGCTGGACTATGTTGTATTTTAAAGTTCTAAACCTAAATGTTCCTGAGATTGAAATATACATGTATTAAATTGGAGAACTGGTCAGGCAAGATATTGCCCTTCAGTCGTAGATTTTGATCACCTGACAGTTATGCTGTCCATGAGACACTGGCAGAGACTAATCCAGCATATCCTTGCTCACATTAGATGCACAGTGAAAATCTGTCATTCAGTTTAAGGTAATGGTCACTGTTTTGCTGAGAAGCAGCACAGTATAGAAAAGCAAGCTTGTGGTCAATCACATCTTTGTTTCAGTTCCACTAACTAGCTCCATGACCATGTTCTGCATGTTAATGTGCGAGTCCCCTTCTTTAAAAGTAAATTGAGGACAATTCCTGCTTCCTATGGTGGGTTTGATCAGATCCTGTGTGTGAATGAGTTCAACATTGCCCAATAGATAGCCTCTTTCTTTGGGAACTTACTAGTCCTGGAGGGCGTCCTTGTGTGAGGAGGTATACATATGTTTTCATCCACAGTTCCTGGCCCACAACTCGCACACCCCTTGTTATCATCTTTCGTTATAATGTTGGGGCCGTTCAGGCCTCAGAAGCAGGCTTCAGAAAACAGAATCTCTCTCTCTGACCTTCTCCTCCCTCCTTTCACATGTTCCTCTTTCTCCCCAAGGCAGGAACCTTCCCTGCCTTTCTGTCTTGGAGCT
>CAUYRT010087734.1:0-13755 GCA_963574885.1 Lepilemur ruficaudatus | reverse complement strand
CACAGCAACCTCAAACTCCTGGGCTCAAGCAATCCTTCTGCCTCAGCCTCCCAAGTAGCTGGGACTACAGGCATGCGCCACCATGCCCGGCTAATTTTTTTTACATATATTTTTAGTTGGCCAATTAATTTCTTTCTATTTATAGTAGAGACAGGTCTCGCTTTTGCTCAGGCTGGTCTTGAACTCCTGACCTTGAGCTATCCACCCGCCTCGGCCTCCCAGAGTGCTAGGATTACAGGCGTGAGCCACCGCGCCCGGCCTACAACTCCTCAGTTTTACCTCGAGCCTAACTACTACACCAAATATAGACCCGTCTCCTGAACAGTTTCACAGCTGCTTCCCAGGGATCAAGAGTCAATATGCCCCCAAAGCCTGGACTCACCACCTGGCCCTTGGTGTGGATAACTCCTCCCACAGTTACCATCTCATCCAGTAGCCTCTGAAATATTTCAGACTCTGGCCTTACGCTCACCCTGACTCCACCTCCTAGTCTCCACCTTTTCCAGACCCACTGCAACCCCGCAGCCAGAATAAGCGCATGCCTGACCCACTGACCCCTTTACCTTTAAAATCAAGTCCAGACTCCTGTGCATGCTCTGGAAGGCCCTTTGGGGCCCACCAACCTCTCTGGCCTCCTTCCCTGCTAGCCCTTCCGCATGCAGAGCTCCTCCAGCTCATGTTCAAGCACCTTGATATATTTCCTAGCCAAGAACACATCCCCACCCCACACAACTCTTGCTTCTCCTTCAAGACTCAGCTCAAACACCACCTCCTCCGGGACATTTTCCCAAAACTCAGGGCTGCCCTTCAGGGGGAGGTTTGTATTCCGAAGCAGCCTGGGCAACCTGGCTCACAGCCGCAAGTTACAGAATCATAATCACAGATTTACATATCTGGCTCTCCCACTAGACTGCACATTCCTTGAAAACAGGTACTGAATTCTTCCCTCTCCAACCCCCATCCAGCTGCTAAGACAGTGCCTGGCACACACAAGCTCAGTGAATACTTGCTGAATGAATGAATGCATGAAGGAATGCGCAAGGAGCTTCACTGATCCCAATAAAACAGTAACAGGAACGCTGCTGCCCAAGCATTCACCAGCTTAATTAGGGATTCACTTTACCCTGGAATTGTCAACCCAAAATCTGAAGCAGAAACATCTGGTGCTTTTAAAAATGTGGATGTACAGACCCCACCCCAAACCTACAGGATCAAAACTTCTGGAGGTGCAGCAGATCCCAGGCTAATCTGATGCACAGTTCCCAGGCCCTGGGGCCCTGGGACAAAGCACGGCCCTGGCCAGACAGTGCCTGAAGGAGGCGTGGGTCTCCCTCCAGGGCATCTGAAGAGCATCAGTGTGAGCTTCCATCAGGAAAAGCTCCTGAGCAAGAGAAGCGGATCCTTAGACCTGAGGCACCAAGAAAGAGACTGGGGTTCTCTCCTGAGGAGTCCTGACAAAGGGCCGTGTGCCCTCCCCTCCCACCCCAATGGCCCACAGCTCCACCTCCCCAAGGTCCTGCATGGGCTGTGCCCCTGACGTGCTGGACTCCTCTTCCCTTCCTGTCTCCACATGCAGGCCCCTCCTCGGCAACTTAGCCTTGGGCTTTGCAGGACACACATCCCATGACTTACATCCCATAGCCCCATGGCCTGAGGGGGAACATTCCCCTGCCACCTGGCATGGTGGGATGTGCCTGAGTGGAGCCCCAAGTGTGGCCTGCTGCTGCCAGCTTCCTCAGCGTGCGGATGTGGACCGGCTCCCAGAGTGGGCCCACCCCGAGACTTCCCAGCAGCTATGCCTAAACCTCACCTAATCCTCGCTCTCCACAGTGGCTTTGGGGGATTACAAAGATAAGAGCTGCTTCTCCTCAGAGGGGATAAACTGGCTATTTCAGCTCAGGAAGAAATGGCCCTCCAGGCAGGGGCCTGCACCCCAGCATGGGTAAATACTGTACTCCAAAGCTCCCACCTCCCTTCAGCAAGGATTCTGGGGCCTCCCTGGGAGGCCATGGTCCAGGACAAATGAATGCCAGGTAATACGAAGGTTTGTACCCTGCCTTTTTGAGTTCCTGACATGGAAGGAAAGAAAGCTCAGGGAGGGTTATAAGAGAGGAAGATAAACAGGAAGAAGATACCACAGGCCTCTGTCTAGGGAGCTGGGCTGGATGATTGATGCCTGTTCCTCCCACCCAAGGAAGAAGAAGAGGCACAGTGGCTGCACGTAGGGTGGGGTGAGGAGCCCGGGCCCCCAGTGCCTCCCCCTCAGCACTGCCCCTTCTCCCGCAGGCTCGGCCCTCCAAGCTTCCTCGCATCCACAGCACGGGATGTGAGTGTTCCCAGGATGGACGCGCCCAGGCCAGGCCTCCAGAAATGATGAAGTGAGCAAACATGTTGGAGGCGGAGGAGCTGGCCTAGAGAGGGGGAAGGCTGCTCACCCAAGAGACAGGAACTGGAGGCAGAAGGGAGGGAAGGGCCGGGCTGCAGGATTACCTGGCAAGCTGCTGCACCTGGAATGAGGACCACACTCAGGAAGGCAGAGAAAAGGCTAAGAGGAGCAGCCAGAGAGCCAGGGAGGTGCCCTCCTCTAGCCAGGCCTGTAGACCGCCGACACTCATCGATTCCCGTGGGCTGCACAGTGGCTGTCCTGACACCTGCTACCTCATTCCAGGCAGCCCTGAGCCCGGGACCTCATCACCCCACCCAGCCAGCATCCACTCTCTGCCCCCAGGTACCTAGAAGCTGCACTCTGCTCCTCTCCAGGTGTGGGAGGTAGGGCCGGAGGGGGGCAGATGCTCCCAGGGCAGGGCACCTGCAGACCGGTCTGCGTGCATCTGCCCCCGCATGCTGTGTCTGGCCAGGGGCACCAACTCCAAACTGGCAATTAAAGATGGCACAGCAGAGGAAAATAAGCCATTCTGTAATTACGTGCTGCCTGAAGGAAGCGCCTGCCAGCACAGGCCAGTCCTGCGGTGAGGACACGGCCTTCCAGACCGGCCTGCTCTCTGCAGCCTTCATCTGAGCTTATCCAACTGCCAAGGCCGTTCCCCTCACCCCATCCCAGCAGAGGGACCCAAGTTAGGTGCCAAGTCTCTGTTTTCTCTCATTGCGCCTCAGCTTTCCCCACATGACATAAGAGCCAAAGCTCAGGAACTTGGTGGAAGATCTTTATACTTTCCGAGGGAAATTCAGAATGGGCTGGTGGGTGAGTAGGCTCTGCCAGCCCCTCCCAAAGCATGGCATTAGGCTGGTACCGAGGTGTGCCTGGGCACCAGTGGCTGGGCTGTGGCAAGGGAAAAGGTGTGCTTCTTACAGTCTGAGAAACAGGAACCCGAATTGACACACTCAATCTGAGGTCCACTTTTCTTGCCTAGTGGGACCAAGAACAGTGAGGAAAAATCTGACCTGGCCTGAAGTAGCCAAAAGTAACAAGAGATTCTCCAGCTTCCCAGATGCTGAGAACTCCCACCTCACCCCACTGCCAGGCAAGGAGCAGGGTCTCCACACCAGAGGGGAGGGGCGGCCCTGCTTCTCAAGCTGCACTGATGCTTTGCAGGCAGAAGCAACCCCATTCCACTGCTTTCACTGCTCAGGCTCAACTGGAGTAAGAGGAGAGAATAACTCGGCTCTAAGGACTCGAGAGAGGCTGGCAGCAAACGCCCATGATGAGCCAGGCTTGTTCTCTGCTCTGTCATCAAAGTAGGGCGCTGGCAAGGCACGGGGATTTAGGAGAATGACAGGATGGTGAAAGAACTCTGTCAAATCAGATCAGAAACACAAGGAATCTGCCACTGAACAGGACCAGCTCTCAAGGTCTAAAGCCGAGCATCTCGATAGTCTAAGGAGCCTTTCGAGAGCAGACACACCTGAGCTCTCCTGTGCTCACTTGGGTCCGGTTTCTCAGGTGACCCAGAGCCCGAAGCCCCCAAGCCCCAGACCCTGTCCTTTCAGAACTCGGTTCTCTCGGCACAGCAGCTGTTTTCCTTTCTACTCCAGCAGTTTCAGGAGCAACAGAATCAAGTTCCTCAAAGCTCAGGTAGCCAGGTTATGAATTTAGATCTTGACCTTAGGCCTTGACAACAGCAAATAACCACTAATTAGAACGGGCTGGGGGCTGGCCCCTTCCCTAAGTCCCCACTGTCACAGCCTTATTGATCAGTACGGGGGTGGGGGGAGGGAACACAAAACAGGCATCCACACAATGCCTGCATCACTGAAGGAGAGATGTGGCCACTATACACTCTCCTGAGTTTGGACAGACACAGGTAGACTCTGCAGCCAGGAAAATCAGAGCTGCAAGCAGAGCTGCTTCCTCCTCTTCCTCACTCTTCTGGGCTCACAGTGACCCCAGTACTTTTATCCAGCTTCTTCCCTACCTCCTGCAGTCACCAGGACCTAGGAAGAAATCATCCCAGCCTTGGTGGCTCTATCTCAGTTACCCATGTGGTCCAGCAAAAAAAGTCCCCTTACTGGCCTAGAAGAAGTTGGCATGCAGGCCCCAAGCTTCTGTCACCTGTGCATGGAGACCTGAGTCCTAGCATGCCTTGGCAGGATGCCCCTGGGAGGCTTGGACCAGTCCTGCTCTGGGTGACTCGGGCGACTGGCTGGCAGCTCCCCAGACACACTGGCTTGCTAGCTCTTGTTCCCAGTCTCCTCGCAAGGTCCTGGCTACCTCACACTCATTCAGGCAGCCTCCCGTGCTGCATTGTCTTCCGGACTCTCATGGCAACCGCTAACCCAAAGATTCCTGCACAACGCAGGGAACGCAGCATTTTTAAGAGAAATGCAAAAGCCACAACAGCATACTCACTTTGTTTCGTTTGCCCTGATGGGGCATCCATAGCTCTGCCTGCTTAAAGAGCATGAACCGGAGCCTGGGCCAACGGAGTCAGCTACAGTAAGTTCCAACACCACCCTCAAACGGGGGTGGGGGAGAGAGGGAGAGAAGAGAGAGAGAGAGATTCAGAGAAGAGGAAAAAGGAGGGCAGAGAGCCGGAGAGCGTGTGAGCAAGGAGCCGGGTGCTGCGGAGACTCAGGCGCAGCAGAGCGGAGCTTCAAACTGCTGATTAATTCAGCCTATTTCCAGTCACGCTGCAGACCCAGGGAGGGAAGAGGAGGAGGCAGCAGAACTGGAAGGGCGGGAGGGAGAGAGAAGGAGGGAGGGAGGAGAGGGTTGAGAGGAGAAAGTTTGTCTGATGCTCTGCCAGATGTCCAGGAGCTTGGCCTGCTCCTAGGAGAAGACACTGCAGGGTGAGCCGAGGGGCGGTGTGTAGCCAGGTTATGGACAGATGCACAGAGGGATGGATGGACAGATGGAGGAGAAACTGCCCTCAGCCTAGAACCCTGAGGGCAACTGCCAGTATCAAGGAGTGCCCTGGGGTACTTTCCAGGTTGCCTGTCCTTTGTCCCCAATCACTAGGCTGGGTTAGGAGCCCCAGGGTGAGTGAGCTCATCATCCATGGGAGCCCCCCAAATCACTCAGAGACTCACCAGCATGGAGCCTGGCCAACAATAGCTCTTTCCAAAGATAGAGTGCAGGAAGGAGGGGAGAGGGGACTTGTGGGTTATTAATAGCGGCACATCCTGCATAGAGCGGGAAGGACTGGCCACTGAGAAAACCTGAGGAAGACTTCTAGGAGGGCAGACCAGAGGCCAGGAAGCTGGCGGAAGGAAGAATCCAGTGGGAGGAAAGAGCCAGCTGCTGACACCTTCCTGCCAGGTAGCGTGGGGACCCCAAGAGCCACTAATCCATGTGTGTGAAGAGCTCAGCCAGCAATTGATGAACTCCCACCCTGGTTAGACACACCAACCCAAGCACTGCTGGGACCTCAAGGCTGTCTGGGGACATCCAGGCCCCTCATCTCCTAGTCAAAGAGGAGGCCAGTGACCTGGGACTCCTGCCTCAGCACTCCCTGCAGCTTCAAGCAGAGCTGGAGCATGTAGTGGCTCTAGAAGCACTGCTCTGGGACCCCAAGTTTGACATACAGGAAGCTCTCAGCACAGACACCTGGGTGAAGGAGGGGCTAAGGCACTGGCAGTGGATAGGACACTTGTCTGCCTGCGGCTATCCTCAGGATGGCCCTACAAACCCCGAGGGAAATGAAACAGCCTAACGGGTCCCCTAGCTGGACAGCACAAGCTGGAGCCTGAGCATGTTTCTCCAGGGCCATCCGTTTCCTAGACGACACCATCTAGAGCTGTAGGGAAGGGAAGAAAGAGCCTCAGCAGCCCAAGCTGGCCTCTCCCCTCCCCCTTCACTAGTGCAGCTCCCTGTGGGGCCCCCAAACAGAAGAGCCAGAGGGAGAACAGAAAGGAGGGGTCCAGCAGCCCAGAGGTTAAGGGCAGGAAGTATCCACGGGGAGCAGGAAATGGGGGGGCAGGGTCAGCTTCCCTGCCTGCCACCCACTGTGAGGATGTTCAAAAGAAAAAGACTCCTTTCTGTCCGTGTCTCCTGCTCCCATAAGCACTACTCCGTGGGAACCAAAAGCCAGCAAACACTGTCCGTTCTGTATGACAGGCCCTAGCAAGGAGAGTAGGTAGGCGTTAACCCAGCTCCTGTGCAGGGCCCCCAGCATAGCCCCTTCCGCATCGCACCTGCTTCCTACATTGCCCACATCAGTGACTGGAGAGGGGAGTCCTGCATCTATGCAGTACGAACCTGGGCCGGCACTGCCCCAGCACGTCCACTGTGGGCTGAAGACGGGGAAAGGCTTTGAAGGAGAGACTGAGAACTGGTAGAGAAGGGAGGAGGGAAGCACAGACTCATCCAGCAAGAACCAATCCATTCCTGGGCTAAGCCAGGAGACAACAGACCATCTTACCATCATGCTCACTTCTCCCAATCCCACTCCTCTGCGACACCTTCTAGCTGTCCTAGGCCACAGGGATCGTCTTTAGAAGCCTATTTACACAACTCACAAGTTACCTTAGGTAGAAACCCCATTAGGTCCTTCTACTCAACAGCTTGTGCTATCCATAAGCCTCTCCAAGCCAGGGGCTACCTTCCCAGTGCCTAGGCTCTACCAGCCCAAAGTCAGCATCCCACAATGTGGCTGATGAGGACGGTGATGATGCTTTCTAGTCCAGGACTCATCTATTCAGACAGGAGGAGGAGGACAAAGAGAAATCCTCCAGGAAAAATGGCCCGAGAGTTCTCAAGTTTTCTCCCTCGGGCTCAAGAGAGAAGCCAGCACCCTCGATCACAGAACTTTGTTTCCCCAACACACTAGGCACTAGTGTTCAGTGGTTCTGGATGGAACCAGAGGACAATACCATCCTCTGTTTAGGGGGCATTCAGCCTCACCCAGGCAGGCCACTGCACTGCACAACATCAGAGCCTCTGGGGCATGCTCCCCGAAATTGAGCAGAGCATAGCACTCGTGGCTATACACAGCAGCCTTCTGCCCGGGCTGGGAGAGATGGCAGGTGTAGCCTTCCCTCTGTGCCAATCACTGCTAGGGCGGACACCTGCAGAGCAGCAAAATGTGGCTGTGAACAGGAGGCCGAGTGCACCTGCTTCAAGTTCAAGTCCAGAAACCTGTTGCACAGCTGGTAGGGAGGCACAGGAAACCTGGAGCTGAATAGGCAGCAGTCAGCCAGGCGCCACCAGAGGTCCAGGGAGTGGACACACAGTTCTCTCTCCAGACCTCTCCAAGATCTCTTCGGCAGGAAGATCACTGTCCAGAATTTCAAGTCAGTAAATATTTACTAAGCCCTTGCTACGTGCCAGGCTCTGTGCTGGGAGCTAGAGATATTGAGATAAAGTAGAAGAGATGAATTATTTAAACAGAGTAGTGAGTACAATGGTGGAAGTACTATGAATGCTGAAAGGAAGGACCTCTGGAGGGGAAGGAGGACTTATCTGGAGAAGATGATGCCTAAACTGAGTCTTGAAGAAAGAGCAGAAGTAGTTTGCCAGGGAAAAGGGTGGGGAGCATTTTAGAGGTAACAGCCTAAACACAGTGTGTGCCCCCAAACTCTGAAGCATTCAAATTTACTAGTGCTAGAGTCAAGGCAGGAGGCTCGGGATGCTGGATCCCTGGGCAGGAGCAGGATTCTGGAGGGCTTCATACACACTAAAGGTTTAGTAAGTGGCACGGAGCCACTGACCAGTTTTGTGGCAGCTATATGGAGGCTGGTGAGCACAAAGAGATCTATTAGGAGGGTGTGGCAGAAGCCAGGCAAGAGACAAAAGGACTTCCTTTAGGGCAGTATTTTGTCATAGGAAAGGAGTATTGTGATTGACAAAACTACTTCCATCTGAAAACGATGTACACGGAGGCTGGGCCAGACCAGGCTGAGAGAAGACTGATCTTACGGCTGGCCTGGACTGCCTGGCTGCTCAGCACCAGCTGATCAGGCAACTGTGTCTGGAGTCTCACTGGGAAGCTCTTCCCTAACCACAGAGAGGGTGCCCAGCAGGACTCGACATGGCTCAGCAGGCTGGGGCATAGCCCTAGCAAAGAGCAAACAAACTAAATTACACACCCCTGAGCAAGAAGTGGAAGACCAGCTCGGGGCCAACCCAAACCAGAAACCCTGCTCCCATGCAGTTGTGTTAACTGGTCCATCTTCATCGTTTATTCAAAGCTTCCTGAGTCTGTGCTTTCCAGCTGAGCAATATTACCTTCTCAGAGGAGGTCGCAGCCACATCCCCAAGCCTCAGAGCCACACCTCCTCTCTCATATTTGGTTTAAAGCCCCCAACTAAGAACCTCCCAGGCAATACAAGTAGGGAGGGCCCAACGGAGACACACAGACAATACTCATAATGTGACAGAATATGGCCTACCTGATGCTTCTCCTTCAGGTCCATGAGCCCAGAGTACTGTAGGCATGCCCAGATGAATGTGGTCACCCCTAAAAGGAAGGCTCCTTCCCAACATGTACAAACCCCAGTGAGTCTGTCACAGTCACAGCATCTGGGGAGAAAAGAAGAAAGAAATCATCTAAACTCAGGTGGCAGGGACAGGCGGCTACTGTGAAACACAACATCATCTAAATAACAGTGTGGTACGTGGAAAAGAACTGGGCCCCCTTACCATCGGTGCCCAGACCAGTCCTGTCTGAGGCCATGGAGAGGATTCTGGAGGGTGCAAACTTTCAGTCTGTCACCCAGGCTAGCGTGCCGTGGCATCATCATAGCTCACTGCAACCTCAAACTGCTGGGCTCAAGCGATCCTCCTGCCTCAGCCTCCCAAGTAGCTGGGACTGCAGGCATGTGCCATTGCACCTGGCTAATTTTTCTATTTTTAGTAGAAACGGGGTCTCACTCTTGCTCAGGCTGGTCTCGAACTCCTGAGCTCAAGTGATCCTCCCACCTTGGCCTCCCAGAGTGCTGGGATCACAGGCATGAGCCACCAAGCCCGATCCAAATTTTCTTCTCTTAACCTTCATTTTCAAAGACACAGTGTGTTTTGTTCTACATGTATTCTGTTAATTACTGACTTCCAACAGACAGGAAAAGCCTTGGTTTATCAGCATTTTTTAAAGTTAGGGTTAAGGTTTAGCCTTAGGGTCAATTGAAATCTAGATATAACTTGAATTATCAGGGGGCAGCCAGGAGAGCAGTAGGGAGAATGTCCACTTTGCCAGGGGGAGGAGCCCATCTCTTTCCACTTGCTGAGAAAGGCATGCCACACTCACCAGCACACACATGCCCACAGACCCCCAAACCCCTCATGCGGTTGAGGGCAGTGCCCAACAGGCACCTGGGCAGATGTCCACAAAGATGGGCAATCCAATCTGACAATGAGGCTGACAAAAGTAGGCTAATCATCTGAAAATGAAGATCAGCCCTGCCTCTCCCCACCCCACTTGCCCCACACAAGCCCTGACTCTCACCTTTCCAACCTGGCAGCCAACACAACTTTAATGATCTCAGGCCAGGGTGTATTTGGGTAAAGAGTGACACTGAGTAATCCGGTTTGGTGTCAGGTGACTCCTCTTAGAGAAGGCACTAACCTGCTGACTAGGGCAGTTCGTTTGGGGGCCTGAAACAAGCCTCTTCAAGAGGAGACAGGCAGAAGTCCAGGAGAAATGGCCCATAGAAGACCTGTCAAGAAACAATAAAAGAAGCTGTGTCCAGAGGACCAGCCAGGAGTCCCAGGTTCTGCCTCCCTGCCACCAAATCCACTCAGAAACCCCACCCAATTCCTCCCCAGGCAGCAACCGTGCTGATGCCACAGGCTGCGCTGCCAAGTCTCTCCTACCCTGCCTTTCAAAGCTGAGCCAGCCCCAAAGGGTCAGACACAGACAGTGACAATGGAAGTGGCCTTGCAATGCAGTGACATTTGGTCTCTGGCAGCCAACTGAAATGGGATCCTGAGAGGCGAAATCACTCCTCCCCAAGGCCACTGTCTGACTCAGGCTGCCCAGGCCCTGTTTACAACTACAGCTTCAGGTCCCCATGACACCCCATCCCAGCAGGGGCTGGATGAGGTAGTCGCCACACAGGCAAAGGTACCAGGAGCCAGATGGGGATTGGGCCTGTTAACTCCTGCCAACGCTGCAAAAGCAAAATCACTCCGTGGCCAGCTGGAACCACAGCAGTAGAGAGGGCAGCCAGGAACAGGACAGTTTTCTAAGAGTCTCTGTTTTCCCATCATTCCATACATGGGATTCTGGAAGAGAGCTGTTCTGTTTTTTCTTTTTTTTTTTTTTTGCAGGGGTGGTGGGTAGGGAGGGGATGAGAGAGCAAAAAGAGCTGTTCTTAACTGTCTGATCTGAAACCAACAGCAATATCCTTAAAGGGCCAGTTCTGCTTTTAGCCCATTATGAAAAAAAAGCACAGGCTTCACAGCCAAATATCTCTGGGTTCAAATTCCAGATGCAACATGTATCAAATGCCAGTGACTTGGGAAAATTTTTGTTCCCCCGAGCATCTGTGTCATTGTTTACAGAACGGATATGATAATACTTATTTCACAGAGGTCCTATAGAATTATGTAAAATAGCATATGCAGGGGGTCTACTGTAATATTTGACATAGAGTAGGTACGCAATAAATAGCTGCCATTACTATCATCTACAAACAAGAAATATGAACCAAGGGACACCTACATCAAGAATAAGGACTCTGGCCAGGAACAGTGGCTCACACCTGTAATCCTAGCACTCTGGGAGGCCAAGGCGGGTGGATTGTTTGAGCTCAGGAGTTCAAGACCAGCCTGAGCAAGAGTGAGACCCCGTCTTTACTAAAAATAGAAAGAAATTAGCTGGACAACTAAAAATATATAGAAAAAATTAGCCGGGCATGGTGGCACATGCCTGTAGTCCCAGCTACTTGGGAGGCTGAGGCAGAAGGATTTCTTGAGCCCAGGAGTTTGAGGTTGCTGTGAGCTAGGCTGATGCCACAGCACTCTAGCCCAGGCAACAGAGTGAGACTCTGTCTCAAAAAAAAAAAAAAAAAAGAATAAGGACTCTAAGGTAGAAGAAAAATAAATGGAAGGCATAATGATTGGCAGGAAATAAATGAAATTGTCTCTATTTGCAGATTAGACGGTGTATGAGGAAAATCCCAAGGAATCTACAAATAAGACACTAGAACACATAAGGGTACAAGGTTGTGAGATACAAGTCAAAATACAAATATAAATGATATTTCTATATACCATAATAAAATAGAAAAAAAATTTTTTTAAATATCATTTGTAATGATAAAAAACAGCATGAAATACTTAAGAATGACTTTAATAAAAATATATGTCAGGCTGGGTGCAGTGGCTCATGCCTATAATCTTAGCATTTTGGGAGGCCAAGGCAGGAGGATCACCTGAGCCCAGGAGTTTGAGACCAGCCTAGACAACATAGTAAGACCTCATCTCTTAAGAAAATAAGACAAACAACCCAATTTTTAAAATAGGCAAAGATTTGAACAGAGACAAAACAAGATATACAAGTAGCCAATATGAATATGAAAAGATGATTGTCATCAGTCATGAGGAAAAAGCAAATCAAAACCACAATGTGAGACTAATACACATCCCTTAGAATGACTAAAATGAAAAAGACTGACAGTACCTAGTGTTGGTGAGGATATGAACTCAGAAATCAGTGGTGGGAATGTAACATGGTACAACCACTTTGGAAAAGTCTGGCAGTTTCTTATAAAGTTAAGTATATACTTATTACGTGACCCAGCAATGAAAACATATGGCCTCAAAGTGAAGCTTTATTCAAAATAGCCAAAACCAGAAACAATCCAAATGTTCACTCACAGGTGAATGGATGAACAAATCATGGAATTGTACCCAGCAATAACACAGAATGAAGTACTAACATACAGCAGCATGGCTGAATCTCAAAAACATTTGCTGAGTGAACGAGTCAGACACAAAAGAGTACACAAAATATAGGAGTCCCTGTATATAAGATTTAGAACAGGCAAAACTAATCTATAGTGACAGCCAGCAGATCAGTGGTTGCCTGGGGGCAAGGGGAAGAAATGACTCCAAAGAGCACAGGGATCTCTGTCGAGTATCTGGATTGTGGGTGCTGGCTACGCTGGTGTAGGGGCTTGTCAAAATTCTCTGATTTACATACTTAAATAGGTGCATTTTACTAGGTGTAAATTTTGCCTCAATAGAGGCAATTAAAAAAAGTAAAGTGGAATCTGAGATCCAACTGAATCACCTCAACCAATGCCTAAAATTCCTAGAGCATGCAAGATTTGGGTGACATAAAAGAAAGAAAAAAGACAATGAAAGAAACCAACATTTATCAAGTACCTACTGTGTGTAACACTATGCTAGGCAACTGCATATATTTAATAAAGATGTGGAAGAGGCCAGGCGCAGTGACACGTGTCTATAGGCCCAGCTACTCAGGAGGCTGAGGCAGGTGGATTGCTTGAGCCCAGGAGTTTGAATCCAGCCTGGGCGACATAGGGAGACCAGTCTCTTTAAAAATAAACAAACATAAAATCCCTGTCATGGTGGAAAGAGGTGTGGCAAAATGAAAAGTAAAATAAAGTGTAAGGAATGGTCCTGTTTTCAAGGAAGTATAAGGTAATGGTCTCCTCCCTAGAGGGGTTTCTAATACAGCCAGGTTTTCGTTATTATGAAAAAAATTACTAAAATTCAAGTTGGCATTGAAATACTAAGCAAGAATTACAAACAACAGGTGCTGCACAAAGAGCTCATTAGGGGCTGGAAGGCCCAGAGAAGGCTTCCTGGATGAAGAGAGGCCAGAGTTGTGCACTTAAGAAAGCTTAGGAGTGAAATGAGAACGACGGAAGCAAGAATTAGAAGTCCCAACAAAGGTGCTCAGGAAGAAATGCACGTGGCCTTTGTGAAAGACGGAGCTCGGATTTGTTTGGTTAGAGCAGAAAGCCTGAGCAAGGTGGGAGTGAAGAAATGAAAGACCACACAGGACAGGCTCAGGAGCCAGGATGGAGAGCCCCTGAAGAATCGTGGAAGGTTTCTAAGTAGGCCGCAGTATTTTAAGAGGGTAGAAGGGATCAGAGGGAGAAGGGAAAAAAATTACAGGCAGAAAAGTTAGAAGACCTTTGTCATTACAAGTATCTAGGCAGAGGCAGCAACAAGCAAAGGTGAAGACAAAGGGATGGATGCTTCCTGCTGCCAAGTTCAGAACCAAGGTCAAAAAGAGCCAAATGGAGGGCCGGGCGCTGTGGCTCACGCCTGTAATCCTAGCACTTTGGGAGGCCGAGGCGGGCGGATTGCTCAAGGTCAGGAGTTCAAGACCAGCCTGAGCAAGAGCGAGACCCCGTCTCTACTATAAATAGAAAGAAATTAATTGG
>CAUYRT010087732.1:0-17585 GCA_963574885.1 Lepilemur ruficaudatus | reverse complement strand
GGGCTAGGGTGCTGTGGCGTCAGCCTAGTCACAGCAACCTCAAACTCCTGGGCTTAAGCGATCCTTCTACCTCAATCTCCTGAGTAGCTGGGACTACATGCATGCACCACCATGCCTGGCTAATTTTTTCTATATATTTTTAGTTGGCCAATTAATTTCTTTCTATTTTTTAGTAGAGACGGGGTCTTGCTCTTGCTCAGGCTGGTTTCGAACTCCTGACCTTGAGCGATCCTCCCGCCTCAGCCTCCCAGAGTGCTAGGATTACAGGCAAGAGCCACTGCGCCCGGCCCCCACCTATATATTGAAGTCCAGAACATATGACACTTCTCATCCACCTTTTTCTCCACCATTTCTTTATTTATTCAACAAATATTTATTTTGTGCTTATTATGGCATTTTCAGGACTGCTTAAATGAAGATGAATCATAGTCCACAATTTGAAGGAACCTTATATCCAATAATATAAACAAAACATCATTACAATTCATTTTGAGAAATCTTATAACAGTAATATGTATAATGATCACAGAAGAAGGAATAACAATACAGAATGACCATATGCAATTATGGTCACTCATAATGAATGAATTCCTAGGTAAAGAAAATGATAGAAAGGGGTATAGCAATGCAACAGTGTGTGCCAGGACACTGAAATATGAGAACGCATGGAGAATTTCTAGCAATTCAGTGTAACTGAAGTGTCAGATTCAAGAGCAGGAGCAGCAGGTAAGGAAGTGTGTTACATAAAGAAGAAGAGTGACATCTGGAAATGCTCTATTTGCCAAACCTAGGAACTTAGATTTAATCTTGTAGTTGTTAAGCACACTGTTTTGCAGTGTTTAAGTGGCTAAGATCTGTTTGAGATAAGTAACTCTAGAAGCTTAATACATATTAGGGAGGACAGAGAATGGAAACAAGGGGAAAGAACAGCAGGAAGTTTTAGTCACCTAAAACTGTGAGATTTTAGTCACCTAAAAAGTGAGATTAACGAGCACTGCTAAGAAGACAATGTTAATTCACAGAAAGAGATGGCATAAAGAGATGTGGGGAAGTAGCGTAAAGAGAGTTTGGTCATAAACAGGATGGGAAAAGTGGAATACAAGTATATGAGCTAAAGGACAAATGCTAAGATGATTCCTAGGTTTCCAGATTGGGTACATTTAGGCCACATTAGAATAGCAGATGTTATTAACAGTATCCCATAAATCAGTGGTCCCCCACATTTTTGGTACCAGGGACCAGTCTCATGGAAGACAATTTTTCCACAGAGGGAGCAGGGGGTTGGTGGTGGGCGGGGCAGGCTGAGCTCAGGCAGTAATGTGAGTGATGGAGAACGGCTATAAATACAGATGGAGGTTTGCTCCCTTGCTCTTTCACCCACTGCTGACCTCCTGCTGTACACCTCCTCGCCCCCACCCTAAGTTTCATGGAAGACAATTTTTCCACTGGGGTTAGGAGGCAGGCCCTGGCAGAGCTCTACAGCCATGAATGACATAGGGAATTCAAGAGACGGTTGGAGGGATGAAATGAGCTCAGATCTGAAAATGTTTAATTTGAGGCCCATGGAGAAAGCTAAAAAGATTTATAGGACAACCTGGATTTAATCTTGAAACTGAGAGTTGAGGTGGAGTAGGTATCTAGATATTAAGGTCTTGAAATATAGGTGATTGTTGATGGAAGTATGTGATCAGTTAGGATATACATGAAGAGATGTAATAAAAATGTAATCATGGTTTTAATAGACAGGTACAGGAAGTAGAACCAGTGGAAGAGAATTTGCTTCATAAAGGTAGGATGAGATCCATGAACAAACCATGTCCTAGAAATCAGTAGGAAAGAGAGTTTCAAATGAGAGGAAGAAGAGCAGAATGGATGGGAACATGCACCCTAGGGACAAACTGTCTTGGCTCCAATTACAATTCACTATCAGTGTGTTCTTGAGCAAAACTTCAAGGCAAGTGATTTTATTACTCTGAGTCTCATTTCCTTAGCTGTAACACTGGAATAATAATGGTTCCTGCCTCTTATAGTTGTTTTAAGGATTAATAAAATAAAGCACAATGTCTGACATGTGGTAAGTGGCCAACAAATGTTCCCCGATTTTATTATTAGGAAGAACTGGTTAATCATTCCAAAATTTGGAGCTGGCAGGTGAGAGAAGTCTCCATCTGATTTGGCATGCAAAGGAAGATAGGTGGTTATTTTATTACACTTTCTTCTCACGGACAAAACTCAATAGCATAAAAATGAAATTAAAAATGTACATCTTAGAAATCAATTCTGTTTTACTTTTGGAAAGTGGTGGCTTATCCTGCTCACTCTAGCTAATCAAAGAGATAGGAAAGTCTCTTGCTTACGTGAAGATGCAGGCACACAGGGAGAAAGCACGAGTATCAGAATAAAGAAAGTTTTCAATATGAATGACCATTTTAAGCCACCTAGGGACCTGTGTAAATATATTGGTATGTTTTTGATGCGAGAATAACTGATACTGCATTTCATGACATTCTAAGAGAATGTAAGGCCCTGCAGAATGTTTCTCTGATAATTCTGCTGTATTTCCCTGTCACTTTTCTTGCTGCTTTCCTCCTGGGTTTAAATTGCACAAGGCATAGGAAAAAAAAAAAAAAAAACTAAGCAAAGCCTGTTTTATCACTTGACTGCCTTGTAAAGATGACTGCTACTATAAGCAGTGTCCAGGGTTTATTTTCTTCTGTCAAGGTTGAAGGGGGAAAGAGAAGCTCAGGGGACTGTTGCATTGCTAGCACCATCGCAGATGGGAAATAGAGAAGTGAGTTTATTATCTCTAGACAGCGTTTATTATCTTTGATGAAGATTGCCTTTGATACACATAGATTATCCTCAAGAAGTTATAAGTTTAATGAAATTCAGAACATATAAAATATGTGTTTCTGACAATGAACAATATCTGGGTGACGGGCAATCTTACAACCACAACCCAAGCACTGTAAAAGCGATTCATGTAACCAAAATTATTTGTATCTTGCAATACTTTGAAATTTAAAAAAAAGCAGCCAGTGAGAAAAGATACATCATACACAAAGGAATGAAGATAAGAATGACCATATACTTCATACCAGAAACGATGAAAGCTAGACGACAATGTAATGACTCTTTAAAGTGCTGAAGGGAAAAAGAAATGAATCTGGAATTCTATACTCAGTGGAAATATCCCAAAATAAAGGTGAGATAAAGACTTTTTCAGAAAAACAAAAGAAAATATTTCAGAATGAATGAATAAAGGGCATTGGAAATGTTAAAAAATGTGTTCTATAATGGTAATGAATTATGATCATCTTTTATATACCTGATAAGAGAACATTACAAAATCATAGTATTTGTCTCTTTGGCCCGTGTACCAGCGTTTTTAGGGCAAGAGTAAATTGGTGTTCTTAGGGTCTAGGTGGCTGTATAAAACCATACCTTTAATTTAAGACTTTTCAACTTAACAAAAGGATTAATGAAGAATGAATAAATCAACTTCCTAGAATGAGAATAGTATGCTGTTTATATAAATATAATTATTTGTTTGACAAATTGTGAATAGTATAGATGGCACTCTTACATCAACTTCCAGTTTCTTCTTACAATGTACACACTGAAAATACCTATGCAGATATAGTAAAAAAAAAAAAAAAAATTGTGGTCTCTGTTTTCTGTCAACATCTGTTTATCTCATTGTCTGAGTTTTGGTGATGTATTTTTTCATAGTCCATGATATTCTACAATGAAACACTGCCTTTGTTGTTTGGTGACAAAGGAGCATTAGCTTTAGTGTTAGGCAGATGTGTTCCTGGTGCTGGCACTACAACTGATTGGTTGGATCTTTGGAGGTCACTCACCATTATACGCCCTGGTTTCTACAAAAGGGGATATAATATTAGCTTAAACACTTGTTTGAGGATTGAATTAATGTCTGCAAATTGCCTATCACAATGTCTGATATATTATAAAGGTTTTATCATGAGTGTTATGATCACCATCTTGATCATTTCCCAGTCGGACGATATTCTTAATCTCTGCATCAGTACATGCGCAAAGCCCAGATTTTTATATAACAAAGTCTTAATTCTATTAATGATTAGGATTACTTCCTCCAATGCTTTCTCAATATGTCTAATGCCAATAACTTATTTACAAATAACTTCTTTCTAAATTAAGATCCAGTCCTTTAGCTTGTTGTTTCTTTCTTCTGATCATTCTTTGAATGTTAACCTCTCTGCCAGATTCCTCAATGTTATGTCCTCTCTTTCGTGTTCAGTGGTACCTTCTAGTTTACAGACTTTCCTTTTGAATGGAGAGAATAACTTTTACCCTGCACCTGTTTGTAAAGTAAACTCTCTCAAGTCTTTATATCTTCTCTGTGTTTCAAAAATACCAAGTTTTCTGTTTAATCATTTCATGTTTATAATAAAATAGTCTAAACATGTAGATCATGCATTTTTTTGAACCATATGCCTTTCTTCATTTCAAGTTTTTAATGTTTTTTATTTTTCAGAAACAAATTAGGGGAAGGAAAATGCAAAAACAAAGAGAAAAGATCACAGTGAGAAGAGAGCAGTATTTTCTTTGTCATCTATAAATGACAGTATTGCATTACTGGGGCAGTGGACTTTTGATTCTGGATTTTTCTGGCAATGATACTGCTATAGATTCCCTAGAGAGAGGGAGTTATTTTATAATGATGATGCTTTAACTATAGCAAAGGAATAACTAGAGCCTTGCTCTAGACATGATTGATGATAGTCTTTCAGGGAGTAATTCAAATTATCAGTGAGAAAGACAAAAAGGTGTGACTTTTCTCTAGCTCCTATAGCTGGATCAGCAAATTACTTGACAGGATGCATTGTTACAAGTTGTTCATTTTCATGCAGAAAAAAGGTTAAGAATTTTGGCTGTTTCCACATAAAGTAAGTAAAATGGGCATTTGAAAATTAGTAAAATGAAACAGGGTTTTCCTGTTGGGGAATGGAGGTTAAATTGAAAGTTGAACGATCAGTTTATTCAATGTTGATAAACTGACAGTATTTCCTTGTGTGGACATAGGTTGTGTTCCACCTATTAGTAGTCTGTCCTTATCCCACGTCACATGATAGCGTCATGACATTTCTTATACTTCCCTTAAACTATTCAACATAGACGCTTAGAAGAAATTTTCATTAAATAAGGCTTTTTATAGATGCTTTTTCTAAAAATATACTTTATTCCATGAACATTTTCTCAGTGATTCTAGGTTATCATGAAAATAGATTATTGAAATCAGAAAAATCAGACCTCTATACCTCAATAATTTATACAAACAACATTCATCATTAGACTATTTAATATGAATTTTTTATCTGTGGACATTGTAGTACTATATACTAGCAATCCAAGGCCTGTTACTAATAAATTCATTTTCATGTCCATTAAAAATAATCACTTAGACCTATCTCCTACTAATTGCAATTATTAGGTCATTAATTACGAAATGTCTGATTTCAAATCCAAAGTGTAATTTATAAAACTCAAACAAGAAGCAGTACAATTAATCAAAGTATGTGCCTAAACTATTGACAGAGTTTTGGCGTCTTAATGGTAGCTTGTTTATACCAGCAGCAAAGAAGCCTGTAGAGCAAGTGGCGATGAAATTGCAAAAGCCATTTTCCACAGCTTGTTGAGAATTGAATATTTTTCCTTGCAAGAAGCAGTCCAAAGCTTGGAAGAAGTAGTCACTTGGTGCAAGGTCTGGTGAATACAGTAGATGACAGAGAGTTTCAAAGTCCGCCTTCTGTAATTTGAGCAGCATTGTTTGTGTGACGTGTGATTGAGCGTTGTCTTGCAAGAGAGGATTGGCCTGTCTCTATTGACCAATCTCAGCTGCTTAATCACAAGCATCCTCATCATTTCATATAATTGGTTGCATTAGACATCCGCTGTAATCCATTGACCAGGTTTCATGGAGCTGTAGTGGATAATATCAGATTTGGACCTCCAAACAGACACTATTAGCTTTTTTTTTTCTGGACGAATATTTGCTTTTGTACTGTGTTTCAGCACTTCAGCTTTACCCAACCATTGTGCCGAATGCTCGTGACTGTCAGAAAGAATCCATTTTTCATCACATGTAACAACATGGTGTAGAAATGGTTTTCCTTTATATCATGGCAGCAAAGAAAGGCGAGCTTCGAGACAATTTCTCTTCTGATGTCCTTTTAATTCATGCAGTACCCATTTATCCAGCTTCTTCATCTTGCTGATTTATTTCAAATGGTCCAATATTGTTGGAATAGTGACGTCAAACCTTGCTGTTAATTCATGCATAGGTTGAGATGGATTTGCTTACACTATAGCTATCAGCTCATCAGTATCCACCTTGGTCTCAGGTTGCCATGTGGGTCATTTTCTTTCTTTATCTTTTTTTTTTTTTTTGGTCTCTTCTTATATAAATACTTTTATTATTATTTTTTAATTCAGGATAGTATTATGGGGGTACAAACATTTTGGTTATATGAAATGCGTTTGCCTTGACCACGCCAGGGCTACAAGCGTGTCCTTCCCCCATAGAATGTGCCCCGTTTCCATTAGCTGTGAGTTTACACTCCCCACACCTCCTCCACCCCCCTACCTGACTGGCACCCCATAAGTATTACTACCATGTGAGCACCTTAGTGTTCATCAGTTAGTACCAAATTGATGGCAAGTACATGTGGTGCATGTTTTTCCATCCTTGTGATACCTCACTTCAAAGCATGGGCTCAATCTGTATCCAGGATACTATAAGAAGTGCTAGATCTCCATTAGTATTCCATGGTATATGTATACCACATTTTATTAATCCACTCATGTATTGATGGACATTTGGGTTGTTCCCATCTTTGCAATTGTAAATTGTGCTACTATAAACATTTGAGTACAGATGTCTTTATTATAGAATGTCTTTTTTTTCTTTGGATGGATGCCTAGAAGTGAGATTGCTGGATCAAATGATATTTCTATTTTTAGCTCTTTACGGTATCTCCAAATTACTTTCCACAAGGGTGCTACTAATTTGCAGTCTCACCAGCAGGGCATGAGTGTTCCAATCTCTCCACGTCCATGCCAGCATTTGTTATTTTGGGGCTTTTTGATAGAGACCATTCTCATCGGAGGTAGGTGACACCTCATTGTGGTTTTGATTTGCATTTCCCTAATGATTAAAGATGTTGAGCACTTTTTTATATGTTTGCTGGCCATTAGTCTGTCTTCTTTTGAAAAGTTTCTGTTCATGTCCTTTATCCATTTATTATTAAGGTCATTTTCAAGATTAAAAACACCAGAACAGAACTTCTCAAGCCATAGACATACTGTGCATTCATTAGCCATATCCTTCCCAAACACTTCATTGTTGTTTTGAGCTGTGTTGCACTGGTTCCATGACAGAACTCATATTTGAAAATCACATGAATTTTTGACTTATCCATGGTTTCACAAAATTGCTCTAAAAAAAATGTGCAAGATAATCACAAGCCAAAAATGTGTGTTTGAAAGACTGAGGATGTACCTTCACAATAAAAATAAAACAAGTGTCAAAGTGAAATGTCAGAGACATCAACTGTCAAATTTAGTACTTAAGGAAATTGGACATTTTATACTTAATAACCTAATGTTATAAGCATACCTTGAATCATTGCTTTTGCAATTTGTTTTTCAATTTGGTGACATCCATTGATGGTTTCCTTTGTTTTGGAAACTGCATAGCACCCCTCCAGACTTTCTAGTGACCTTCTCAGAACTTATTCTACCCAAACCCTGTCTTACTCTCCCTGTGATCTTGTGTCTAGACTTCCACTTAGTGATTGAAAATGCATTTAAATAGTTTGGTAATGAAGAATAATGGCTTCTTTTTAACATTTATATTTGATCATTTCTTAAACTAGAAGAACGAGTGATAGCAGATCAAGGAAAGAGATAAGATACAAAAATGTAGACCGTCAGTTATCAAAATTTTCAGAGGATCAAAATCATTAGGAGGATGTTTTAAAAGAGATCGCTGGGTCCAATTCCCAGAGGTAATTTCTAAAATGTTCCCAAGTGATGTTGATTCTTTTGGTTTGGGGATCTATACATAGAGAACCACCCACCTGAAGCTTCATACATTATTAAGACATAAAATGGGACCTGCACCAACCTGTTACTGCTCTCTTGTAATTCAAGAGGATTAATAACTCTGCTGTACATCATCTCATTTCTATCTTGTGGTAGCAAAGGCAAAATTTAAGCTTCTCCAAACATGAATTGCTGTCTGGTAGTTATCTACCATTTTGAACCACAGAGGTTTATTATAAAGAAAAGATAATTAAGTTTTTGGGTGTGGGCAGAGGTGAGTCAGAGGTGAAATCATAGATAATAATGTCTTAGGGGTCTTTAGAAGTTCACTGGATTAAAATGTATTCAGTTAAGTAGGTGGTTTGCAGGAAGTGGAAAAGATGACTTCTTAAGATTGCTTCATTAATATAATTTTCTATAAAAGACAATATAGTAAAAGCTATGAAATATGTATAAGGATTTTTAAAAAAATTGAGAAAAATAAAATAGAGGTGATGATAATATTTAGATGAAGAAATTAAAATGCTTTTTCTGCTCATAAAATAATTTTGCTATATTTTCTATATAGAATGGTAGCCCAGAAAGTAATTTGTTTGCTTTTTATTCAGTAATGTATTATTGTTAAATTTTATAACATTTTAATTTTGATTTATATTATTTGTTTAATAAATAATCTTGAGCATCTCGTCTGTCATATAGTCTGGGCCAATATAGTCACAATATTTGGAATAAAACTCTTGTATATCGAATATCTGGAAGACTGCCTGGATAATGGTAGCTGCTCAGTAAATATTTTTAAATAAAGAATAAATGAGTGGAACTAATCATTTAAAGGAAAAATTAGTCAATTTCTTAAAGACAGCATATTAAGGATAAATATTCCTAAATTATTATAAATACTTTATTGTCTTGGATTCAAACAGCCTGGAGTAGTGTGGTGCTGAGCTGCTGGGCAGGATAAATGAATAAGCCCTCATCATTGGCTTATTTTACAAAGATAGACCATTCCAAAGAGATGTTGTTCCAATATCTCAATCTATGCAATTTCAGTGAATGTCTACATGAATGCGCATAGTGTTGATGCAGATTCCTAAGCAGCAGATACATTGTTGAAATACTTCTTTGTTGAGGCAGTTACATATGTACCATTTCAAATTGGAAGCTAACCTTTTCAAAATGTCAACACACTTACTTCACCATCTTTACAATCACCAGCAATTTATATTTATTCAGTAGCTTCACGGCTTGAGTACTGTGTAAAATGCTTTTATTCTCTGAGAACCTATGTTCCAAGAAGGACCCAGCTACCCATCTATCTCACATTTGAGATAGTTACAGATAACTGGCAAATAAATCTGTACAAACATTGCAGTATGCTTTTCAACATGCTTCCCACCTGGGGATAGGAGAATTTTGTCATTTTTGTTGATAAATGAATCTTTCAAAATGACTATATACCCATAAGTTAATTGCAAGCATATGGGGAGTTGACATTGATTGAAGCTGGTGTATGTGTATCCCCCTTAATTTATATTCTTAAAACAAAGAGCCCCCTGCAAAGATTATTGGAAGAAAGATGGAGGACTTAGTTTCTAGAAAACTTTACAGAACATGACCATCTAATTCAAGCAATGTCCACTAAATTATGCTAGTTTGGACATTTGACTCATAATTGTATAAATATTGGAGAGCTAAATTATAACAGGTTGCTCAGGCAGCAAGTCATTAAATAAGACAATGGCACTTTAAAATATGAGTCTCGGTTTCCTAAAGTGTTGAGTTTTATAGAAGTTAGACATTGGAAGTCTTTATATCACTAAGAACCATAAAATAAACTTATTTTTATATGAGCATCATTCTTAAGAGGTAGTTTCAAAAATTGTAGGATGTTCTAAGAATGTGATTGCCATTATATTTTTGCTTTTATTTCCATTGAGAGGAAACTTAGATTTTTTTATTACCTTGATTCAAGGACAGCATTCATTGGGCAGCGTGGGATGGTCATTTTCCTTCCACCTTAACTCAAGATCCTATTTGATTAGATTCCGAATAGACAGACCTCACAACCAAGTTGATTTCTTATCCCACTCTATATTTGCTCACCCAAAAATAACTCCTTCTACTGCAAAATGAAATGTAAATGGTAGATAAAAAGCAAAGTGCTATGTTTTCCAGTAGTGTATGTCCTCCTTTTCCTACAGTGTTTGTGATAGCACTGCTCTTCCCTTTATCACACTGCTCACTCCAGCAGCCCAGCAAGAGAGAAATAACCATGGTACCAAAAATAACCTTCATGGGGGAGTCTTCTCTGTACCCTGCTATACTGTTCCACATACTTTAAGGCAATGGTGATTCATTAATGTTACAACACATACACAGTTAGTTGGCCTATTGCTTATCTCCCTCTCTCCTGGATTTCAATATAACAATCGATTAAAAAACAAAATTAAAGATAACTACTTAAGTGATGATACATTCTATCAGTCAGTCTACAAAATGTGTTATCACTCAGATTTGTAGAAAAAATAATTGATAAAGATGCTCTTTAACCATTTTTCAAGCTAATTAACAAAAGGAGAGTAATTTGGTTGTTTGCACATTTTGCATAAACTGAAAAAAGGGAGTGAAAATCATTACTTAATATCCAGCCCGGGAGACTATCAGTCTGGTTCCTAAGAGCAGAGATTGCTGTAGATTTAACCACAGCACACCCTCATGTTTCCAAGGCATCTGCAGTCAGCAACCTCTAAGATTTAATTACATTGATTATTTAAAATTTACTTTTAAATAAGTACCCAGTTTTAATTGGAAATATTTGGGTTCCATTTCAAATAGCCCTAATGGTTCACACGCTTTTTTTTTTTTTATTAGACTCTATAAACTCACAGACCTTTTGTCTTTACTTGATGGAATTATTTAAGATTCTTTAGTGTCTAAACCTGGTGAATGTTCTAAGTGAAATTCTTTTTTTTTTTTTTTTAAGTGAAATTCTTAATGAGAGTTCTTGGCTGGGCGCGGTGGCTCATGCCTGTAATCCTAGCACTCTGGGAGGCTAAGGCGGGTGGATCGCTAAAGGTCAGAAGTTTGAAACTAGCCTGGGCAAGAGTGAGACCCCATCTCTACTAAAAATAGAAAGAAATTAATTGGCCAACTAAAAATATATAGAAAAAATTAGCCGGCATTGTGATGTGTGCCTGCAGTCCCAGCTACTGGGGAGGCTGAGGCAGAAGGATCGCTTGAGCCCAGGAGTTTGACATTGCTGTGAGCTAGGCTGACGCCATGGCACTCTAGCCCAGGCAACAGAGCGAGACTTGGTCTCAAAAAAAAAAAGAAAAAAAAAAAGAGTTCTTATGGAGACTTATTATTACTAATATATTGTGAAAATGTAAAATAATAGTCTATTTATCTATTTCATTAAAACACATGATGCTGGCCTGTTAGACTGTATTAAAATTAGCCTCTCCCTCATACTTACTATGATCAATTTTTAGAATGACAACTTTGACTTCACAGAAAATAATCAGTTTTCCTACCTCCTAATACATGGCATAGATGGCATAGTTGCTTTCACAGTTGATTAGTACCCCATTGACCTTGTGAATTAAGACAGAAAAACATTTATTATTACTTTCTGAGAAGCTGCCTTCAGGAAGTTTGAGAGACACAGATACACACACACACACACACACACACACAAATACACACAGGGGGTGGGAAGAGGGGGAGAGAAACTCGGAGTCTATAGGGAGCCAGAAGGGCCACCTCCTCTTTTGCATGAAACTGTCCCTAAGCTATCTTTGAACCATGGTTGTCTCATATGCTTTAAAACTGACACCGCATCAAAACCTGCTTTTAGTGTTAGAACTATTCACTTTATAAATTTATACAGTAAAAACGTTTCAAGTTACATGGAGGAAATTGTGACATATATCAATCTGTATCTGATTTTCAGAAAGTAGCTGCACTCTCTCCCCTGAGATAAGCCCAGAGGAACTTCAGAATGTTGGGTGATGGCTCCTTTCCTGTCACAACTCCTTAAAAAGGTACAGAACAAGATTTTTATTTCACTCAATTTGTTTTTGCTGCTTCAAAAGTGAATACATGAATAGTAGTAATTTTCTGTAAAAGTCATAAAAACTTGTGTATAAAAAACCCAGTGCATTTGCACTACAGAGCCCCCTGGGCAATTTCCTATAATATGTGCACCTGCATGTCCATCTGTCAAATGCATGGAGTTAAATAGCAACTACTGACTTCAGGATGATACTGCTATCAGATTGGAATAAATATGAAAATTTGAAACTTGAAGAAAAGATTCAAAGTCATATTTCAGTTGACCTTCACTAAGATTTTACCTTTACTTTTTAGTCTACATCAAGAGATACTATATGGATAATTCTCAAGATAAGAATTTCTACCTTGAAAGAGGGATAAAGAAAAGAGGTGGAAAATTGTTATTCTTGTAATCACCTTATTGCTGGAATTCTTACTGAGATGGTGTTTGTGGACATGATATATTATTCCTCTTGTGTAGACTAAAAATGCTCTGGCAGCCTGGCTTTCCCCTAAGTGGGGACTATGTGGCCATGCCCTTTGACATTAATATATCATTATGCTCAATGAAAACAGCATCCACTGTGCTAAAAAATAATCGGAAAAAAATGGAGCTATCCAAAATGGTTTAGCCTGTGATTAAACAGAAATTCACACTAAAAATTTGTTTCAGTAAACATTAATATCATATTCTCATTAGGTTTAAAACCTATTTTATGACTAGAATTCATTATTTAGTAAATAACACTATTGCCTATTAGTCAATGCAATGTTTAAAAACTTTTGAGAGGATCAGAAAAAGAAATCAACAATTTTATGGTAATGTCTGTTATAAGATCAGTGACCAAAAGCAGAGACTATTTTTTTACCTGGGATATTATTCTAATCTCCAGCTTGAACTTTGGGCCCAAATTTTAGAATGACTCTTCTTGGTATATATATATACCCTAAACATCCCCACCTGAGTATCGAATGTAAACACCTGAACAAAACACCTGTAACACAGAAAATCACTCAGGTGCAGAGGAAAGAATGATTTCAGGTACGTTGTGCCACAAAACTCTATCGACTGTATTTCCTCATACAGGGAATTAAATTTGAAAGCGGTGAAGAATAATGGTGAAAGCTGGTGAAAGCGATGAAAAATTGTTCTATGTTTTCAATTTCATCTTGTTCTGCACTCAAACTTAAAAGTGATTTATCCGCGTGTAAAAGCAATGTCTTGGATTCACTGTTACTGATGTCCGGTTGAATTTTGGGGCTGCTTTCCTATATTCCAAATACCAAATCAGGAAAGAATATCAGACTTCATCAAAATCAAATTAATACTTGAGATTAAGAGTGATTTTACATATGAAAACATGTTCTCTTATGAATCTTATTATCTATAGATTTTAAAAAGTATAATATTTCATTTAAAAATCAAAACTTCATGCTGTTTTTACCTGGGGACACTTTTTAAGTGATGTTCTGTGTTCCTTGATGTTGTGGTAGGGACACGTCGTTTGTCTGTTCATGACATGTTCCTCTTGCTTTGCTCTTGCTGTAGTTATGCAACAAGTGATCAGAAGGTAGGGTTCACTTTGCCTCACAATTTATATTAACAAAACAGATGTGTTGAATGACATTGCTTGACATTGGTGTTAAGTTATTGTTTATCAGTGGAAGATACAAAGTGTAGCCAGGTACGGTAAACACTGATGGCTCTCAGGGGAGAAAATAACTGTCAGCGAAGATGAAAGGAACAGTGGGAACTCAGAAAGGACAAAGATTCCGTGGCAAGAATGCAGAATAAAATAGAGACTAGCAAGAGCAAAGCCAAAGTGAGCAGCTGTTACATATAGGTGTGTACATACACATAATTATAGCACCCCATTAGGAGAACAATTTCATTGGTTTCTACGAAATCTAGCTACAAAATGACTCCCTGGTTAGAAAGCACTTCATAAGAGAATGCAAAAGTCTAAAAATGATTCTTATCAGTTGCATTCTTTTTGAACAACTTTCTAAATATCAAATACCACTGTGATGCTTCAATGATGGCATGCAATTATGTTGAAGCCTCAAGGCACCATGAAAGTGCTGAGCAGTTTAATCAAGTAGACAATATTAGAGCATGTTTCCCAGCAATGCCTCCATTTACAATCTCTTATGCTTGCACAGATCCCTACTGTGGTGTTTATCTGACTCTTCATCTCTGAAAAGCCCAGTGATTTTCCCAGAATGATCTTATGTAGGTTGATACTTTAGGGAGGCTGATTCTGCTCTCAGCGGGATGTTGTCAGTAGTGTTTACACAAGACAGCCTATTGTGATCTTCTCTGGGACATTTATTTTACATTAACTTTATTTGCTTGATTAAAATAAAAATTAATGTATGTTTTTGATGTCTTAGCCTCTACTCATTAACATCCCTAGCTCTAGAAGATGATAGCTATATTCTTCTTGCAAGGTATCATGGAAGCTTAGGTACTTGGGGGAAAAAAAAAGAAACCATTACTATTTTATGATAACAATTTTTATGTAAGTGGCATTTTGTGATGCTTTTCTCATTAATGGAAAATTATTTTTGAAGGTTTGAATACTTTTAGCGTTTAGTAATTCAGGATATTTTGGGGATGCTTCTAAAATATTTAACAATTGAATGAAAAACATGCATGATTGGAACTAAAATAGCTGAGTAGTCATATATTTGCTGAATGATAGCTCTAATTTGAGCACTTCTCAGCATTTGATTAAAATTGCCTATGGATTTTATAAGATTATAATATAGTATCTTCTGTTAACTAAGCATTCTAAGATGTTTACACGTTTTCACAATGTATACATCATAACCATAAAATTGATAAAAAGAACAAATACTGAAGAAAGTTTTAAGGAAGGAAAACATTTTGAAATTATATGGTTGTTCTGACACTTTACCCCATGTGATTTTATGCAAACCAGCATGTAGCTGGTAATTATATACCCTTAAAATCAAGCATAACAAGAAATAATTGCCACACAAGGTCATTTCTTGTCATGAGGAAGGTTGAGCAAGAAATAAAAACATATTACCCCTGAAGTTCACATAGAGTAGTCAAAAACGAAAATCCAAATACCTACAGTGAGAATGATAAATTCATTAACAGTTGTCAAAAAGTGGTCTGGGTCTTATTTACATTTATTTTTCTCTCTTTCATAATAAAATACTATCAAGTAACTAATCAGGACTGGTTTAGTAATTGCCGTCTTGATAATTTCCGTGTCGTGTTGATGAGTCAGTTACTTCTAGGTCATAGTAATCTTAGCAGTGGATAGTGGTGTACTATTATTATTTCATTTACTCAACACTATGGATGATTCAGTGTAATAAAAAGACTGTGTGCACTATGAAAGAATTATGGTAAAGGCATTAGGTCATACTCATGTTATCGGGAAGGTTTCCTGCTACCCAGCATAGTAAAAATACCTTTTTCCTCCCTGATGTTCAAAAAATCTTACTTGTGCAGAGAAGCGGTATTAGGAAACTAAGGCAGTCTCTAGAACTCAGTCCCGAACTCTGCTTGGCCAGAATTGCATTTGATTTTATAAACAGAGAGAAGACATATTTCAGGAAGGTTCAAAAATACAAATGGATTAATGTGAAAATAGCATTTCAAACTGCTGCTTCACTTTGGCTAGGGAGATAAATGCTGTGCTTGCTTGATGATTATAGTTTCCAAGTTTTCCTCCTAAATTGTATCTGTTGCATAAATACTATAAAAAAGAATATTTTAAAAGTTGAATCAATTATTAAAGCTTCCACTCTCCTAACATGCCAACTCTGCTAATTCCTCTGTGAACCTTAACATTTTCAAATGCTATATTGTGATATCATTCTATTCATTTTCATATTCATTTTCAGAGCTCAGAAATGTAGGATTTTCTGACTTTTACAAATAACTAAATTGATGTAGCTATTGCCTTCACTGTACCACCTCAATCTAGCCATTTTCTTCTGTCTCAGCAGCCACAGTTTTATCCAAGTCCTTGTTGTCTATTACTATAAATACACCAATGACCTTGCAGTTCTTTGTTGTTGGCCCTCTCGTTATCTTCATTATATATTGTCGTCCAAGATTTCTATGACAACTTTGTCTGCAAGTTTGTTCCCTCTCTTCAGAACAATAAGCTGACTCCTGAAATGGTTCTATGTAATAAAAAGTTTGATTCCTTTCAGGTTTGCCTTTAATCTTAGAGCTTATACATATTATTCCGTACCCATTAAATAATTAATTTTGTTAGGATCACACTGCATATCAATACTTGGCTAGGCCTAAGTGGTCTTTCAAGTCTTTAGGAACAAAGCTATTTGCAAAATAGACCTCTTTCCTGATCAAAAACATTATTTATTAAATAGACCTATTCTACCCTCTGTAGCTCATTATTCATTTCTTTCCTAATTACAAGTCCATTTCAGTCTGCCTAACCTTAGCTTACAAGCCTACCTTTTCTCTCATCTGAACCTTTACTGATACTCCTTCATTCTTCAGATTGTGTTCAAACCCTTGCCCCCTTTGAAGTATAACAGAACAGAGACATTCTCTCTGAATGATCTTAAGCTCTTTTCCAACTCTAATTCTTTTAACACTGCTTAAGTTATACTTCCTAGTATGCACTCATATATGTCTGCAAATTAATTGATATTTTACTTTAATGTCCTTGAACTCAGAAACAGAGAAGTGAGCCAATGAAAAGGGATTTAAATATTTATATGATCTTAAAGGCAAGTATCTATTTTTATTCCTATTGTGTAAGAGTAAGCCGGTGGCTCTTAAAATTTATTCCACATAAAAATCTAAGCCTCCAAATAAGGAGGCCTTGTTTAAAATGCAGAATCTGTGACCCTCCTCCAGAGATTGCTATCTGGGAATCTGCATGTTTCTCAGCACCGCCAGTGTTATAGATTAAGACTATACCCTTAAAGGAACATACTTAAAAATGCTTGGTATCTATTAGTAGAAGACACAAAACTAAAAGGAATACTTCACATTTAATATACATAAAGTGTTCTGATGAATACAAACATGTATGTTTGTATGTATACATTTTAATTGCTTATTTTGGTATTTGCTGATTCAGTCTGCCTGCATTTCCCCTTATAAACTGTATTTTCCTTAGAAATAGGGAACATTACTTAAACTCTAAAAAAAAAATCTCATAATGTCACAAAATGTATTATACATGCAGTGGGCTTAAATACTGTGATTTTACTAGTGACATCTGTGTTTTGTTAAATAACTCTTATGTACCAGACCTATTCAATGTATTTTTTTGTTGTTGTTTTTTTGAGACAGAGTCTCACTCTGTTGCCTGGGCTAGAGTGAGTGCTGTGGTGTCAGCCTAGCTCACAGCAACCTCAAACTCCTGGGCTCAAGCAATGCTTCTGCCTTAGCCTCCCAAGTAGCTGGGACTGCAGGCATG
>CAUYRT010087730.1:0-55280 GCA_963574885.1 Lepilemur ruficaudatus | reverse complement strand
CTTGAGCAAGTGGACTCGAGGTGGTTGGGTTACAGTTTGGTTTTATACATTTCAGGGAGACAGGGGTTACAGGTAAAGTCATCAATCAATATGGGGGAAGCATACATTGGTTTGGCCCCAAAAGGCGGGACATCTTGAAGGGGGGGGCTTACAGGTTATAGGTGGGTTTAAAGATTCTTTGGCTTGTAATTGGTTAAAGACATGAAGCTTTGTCTAGAGGCTTGGAATGTTTTAACATAAGGAATGGTTATCAGAGATAAGCCACCCGACATAGATTTGTTGTGCAAATTGAGGACCTACAGGTTTGTCTTGCATACCCTTAGGCCTGTCAGTGGGTCACAAAGGACTCCAAGAAGGGAGGGGGCATGATGAGGCATGTCTGACCTCCCTCCTCCTGGCATACAGTTTAGTTTTTAGGATATTCCTTTGGCCACGAGGGGGTCCATTCAGTCAGCTGGTGGGGGGGAGCCTTAAAATTTTATTTTGGTTCACATTTGTGTAAGTGACTGGCTTATAGTGAGTGCTCACTACGTGTTAATTCCCCTTCTTTTCCCCACAGCATGGTACAGGGAATGACTCATGTTCACAATGTGTAGTATTTCTCTAAAACACTCTGAGTCTTCATTAACAAGGAAAAAAATTCAATAACATTTGACCTCCTAAGTTACTAAGGCAGAAAAACCTTCTAAACTCCTTGTATTAGTCGGGGTTCTCCAGAGAAAGAGAACCAATAGGGTGTGTGTGTGTGTGTGTGTGTGTGTGTGTGTGTGGAGAGAGAGAGAGAGCTATTTTAAAGAATTGACTCATGTGATTATGAAAGCTGACAGATTTCAAGATCTACAGTCAACAAGCTGGAGACCCAGGAGAACTTATGTTGTAGCTCCAGTCTGAGTCCAAAAGCCTGAGAACAAGGAGGTCTGATGGTACAAGTTCTAGTTCAAATGCTGGCGGGCTCAAGACCAAAAAAGAACCAATGTTTCAGTCATAGACTGAAGACAGGGGAAAAAAAAAAACCAAAACAATGTTCCAGCTCTAGGTGGTCGGGCAAGAGGAAATTCCCTCTTCCTCATGGTACAGCCCGTTTTGTTCTACTCAGGCCTTCAATTAACTGGATGACGCCCACCCACCTTAGGGAGAACAAGCTGCTTTACTCGGTCTACTAATTGCAATGTTAATCTCATCTAAAAGCACCCTCACAGACACACCCAGAATAATGTTTGACCAAATATCTGGGCACCCCATGGCCCAGTCAAGTTGAAACATAAAATTAACCATCACATTCTTTTTCTACTGAGCGCTAGTCAAACTGATATTTGGTGGAATTTGTGTGGTTGCAACAGAAATGACTTCTAGTAACCCTGTTTTACCAAAAATGTATAGTGTATCCAGTTCTCTTTAGGTATTACTACATGCACAGAACATTTCAGGGCATGCAAATAAATGGGATGCCCCCGTTATCCATGTCCCTGGGACTATGATGTACAATGATGACATGAAACCAAAGGGAGGGAGAAGGGTGTTCCATGTAGCATGGCTGACTCCGTGACCATCCTAGGAAGGAATCTTGGTCAAGTTCTCTGTCTTTACTCCAGGAATTAACAGACTTGCCTTCAGTGGTGTCACAGGGCATGGAGATTAAAGCATTACTTCACAAATATTATCAGACATCAGTGACATTTTGGTGCCTGCAGCTGAAAAGCAAATCATCTGTACAATTATGATTAATCTAAAATTCAGGAACCATAAATGTGCTTTGGTTTGGCCTTATTCAGAAACCAACAGCCTCTTCTCATTGATGGCAGAAAGTTTGGCTGGCACAGTAGAGGCTGTGAGCTGCTGTGGTTAAAAGCATGCAAATACCAATGCTCCAACTGCAGCTCTACCAACACAGAAGCAAAAATGGGGAACCTGACAGAGTTCTTAGAGTAGGAACAAAATTATTAAAACAATAGTTGAAGACATATCTTTGTGCTTATTTTAGATAGACTTCATTGTTTGTAATTACCATGGTAAAGAGACTCTATCTTTTATACATGCGGTGAGATGGGTAGTGTCATTGTCCATATGCTATGCTTTGGAAACAGAAGCATAGAGAACATAAGTAACTGGTCCTAAGGTCACTTACATTTTAAACCACGGAGTCTGGCTCCAAGTCTAACCACTGAACTAGAAGTCTCTTCGTTGGGTGAGTCCTCTTTCTTCCACCCAAACAAACCCACAGTGTGAGCCAGTGACCCCATAGGGGTGCTGTCTTGCACTACCAACTCCTACAGCTTTACTGGGCAAAGGTTCTTCTCTTCTACTTTCAGGGCATGCCCTGAGACACAGGCAGGACTATGAGGGATGAAATGAAAGACCAGATCCGTCTTCCTTCTGTAAACATTACCTTTGTCCTCACTTGGTCACCCAACACATATAAAGAAGGGCTCCTCTGTTCCCAACAGAGGCTAGGGAGTGGCAATGCAGTGGTGAGCAAAGGAAACACGGTCCCTGTCCTCATGGAGTTTATAATCTAGTGGAGAAGACAAACATTATTCAAAGAATTACACATAAATGTAAAACCATACTGTGACAAGTGCCACGAAGGAAAGGGGCTGAGTTCATGAGCACAGAGTGGGGAGCAGGCCTAGTCAGGGAGGTCAACGAAGGCTTCCCTAAGGAAGTGGTGCAAAGCTAAGCTCTGGAGAAGCAGGAGCGTGTTCCACAGGAAGAACACGCTCAGAGGTCCTTGGGCAGGCAGGAAGGAGTGTGGTGATTTTGAGGAACTGAGAGAAGACAGCACAGCTGGAGAACAGAGTACGGGTGTGGCAAGCGAGGAGGGGAGAGAAGTAAGCAGGGGCAAGACTGTGTAAAGCCCACGTCCAGGACTTTGGCCTATGTACCTACAGCCAATCTTTTCCACTCTGGTTGCATGTCAGAAGCACCTGGGAAGCATTTTTGAAATACTGATAAATGGATCCCACTCCAGAACCATTAAATCCAAGTTTCTGGAAATAAGAGCCAGGTATAGGTATTTTTTTTTAAAGCTTCCAGAAAATTTTACTGTGAAGCCAGGGGTAAGGATCATTGCCCTATAGCAATGGGAAACCACCAAAATGTTTAAAAGAGAATATATGTATTGTGTGTGTCTGGAGAGATAGATGCCATCATCAGGTTTCCATTTCAAACAGCATCCTTTGGCTAGAAAGGTGGAGTTAGGAGTGCGGGGATTAAGAGATTTCAGAAAGGAGATCCATTCAGTGTTTACCAAATGATGCAAGTTTGGATCAGGGTAGCAGCAATGGAGATGAAATGAATACACTTAAGATATTTCTAGTTGGTTAAACCACTGAGACTGGTGGGATGATGAAATGATGGACTCAGTGTGGGGAAAAGAGAGTGAAAGACTGTCAGGATTCTACTCACACAATGAGATGGATAATTGTGCCATTTGTTGAGATAGGGACTAGGAATGGATAGGGTGGGGGTAGGGCTTCAATTTGGGCAGGCAGACTGTGCTTTCATTCCAGCATGTGCTTTATCTCTCTTTTCCCTGGGTCACCAGTTCTTGCTATTTATTATTTATTAAAACAAGAGACAGCAACAATAACAACAACAGCAACAACAACAAAAAAAACTATGGAGCTTACTAATAATGGGAGGTACTGAGTTCAGGTCATGGACCTGTTTAATCAGCCCTCAATTGTAACTGGAAGGAGCTTATTACCTGGTAAATAAATTTACCATAAACTATACATATTTTTCTAGCAAAACGGTCTCTGTTTCATCTTCTCCTTAAAATTTTTGATGTTGTGTATTTCTTAAGACATGTAGTGCCAAGTGACAGAAATTCCACTCCCATGAGCTTAAACGAAAAGAACATTGTATTGTAAGGATATAAAGGTATCTTGTGGAACACAAGAATAAATCTGCAGCTAGGATTCAGGAAAAAACAGAATCATGAACTCAAGTTCCCACTCCTCAGTTCTTCCTCTCTGCATATTCTGCTTTGTTCTTTCTGTCTCTCCTCGCAAACCCGTTTCTAGCACTTTTCCTGTCATCTTTCTGAAAGAAGGTCTGGCAACTGACAGCTCCTGAGGTTTGCATCCTAGAGCTCAGACATCAGAGGGAAATTGTTCTGACTCTCTTGATGCAAAATCCAAAATCCTGGGGAAATAATTCATTGGCTTGACTAAGCTTTTCTCTTCTGCACCAGCCAACTGTAGCCAGGAAGTAGGAACTGGGGAAAAGGCTGTGATTATCCCACTTTGATTCATACACTCCACTGAACTGTGGCCAGAATGAACGTCCCCATGATAATCCGAGGGCATTGCTGAGGGCATTGCTCTAGGGTGGCAAGTCCCAGAAAAGCAGAGGCTGGGCAAACAGTGTGAGTTTGCCATTGTATCCCAACTGAGTAAATTACCATCAATGAGCCACAAAACCTCACTGAAGACAATTCCAAGAAGGCTGATAATTCTACAAAATATTGCCTTCTCTGGACTATTCTTTTTTATCATGGCATCTAAAATTTCCAAAATTTCTAAAATTTCCTATTAGACAATGATGTACAACAACAGATTTGCATTTGTATATCATTTAAACTATGAGATTTGAACTGATTCTTTCAACAAAGCAATGTGCTAATTCTGAAATTATTCTGATTTTAAATACCATTTGCATTTCTGTGGATGGAAAATTATATAACAAATTCTAGTTCTTTTTGTCCTCATTTGATTAACACTAAAACTCCCCAAAGCCCTAAAAGAAATAGCAGGAGTAGAAATTTCAGTTGCATTTTGGAAAATGTGTATTGTGTTCTCTTAGAAATAAAGAAGAGTGTGTCAGATGACAAGTTATGAAGAGGCTGGTCTCAATAGTGTACTCTTTTGAGGCTCTGAGACAAAATGAGGACTGTGCAAATTACTGGCGCTGAAAATGATCATAAAGATTTCTTCGCCAGGGGCGGTGGCTCACGCCTGTAATCCTAGCTTGCTGGGAAGCCAAGGTGCAAGGATTGCTGGAGCTCAGGGGTTCAACACCAGCCTGAGCAATAGTGAGACCCCATCTCTACCTAAGATAAAAAAAGAAATACAGAAAGATTAAAAAAAAAAAAAGAAGTACACAAGATTTCTTATAAGCCTTCTTATGGGTGGGTATTTAAAAAATACTAGGAAATGATCGGGCCAACTTGTCCCTTCTGCCTTCCCAGCGTGTGCCCTTGCCTGCAGGAAAAGGAGATGGAATCTACACCCCGTGTGCTCATAACCCTTGGACTTTCCCTCAAGGAATTTACAATCCAGTTAGGGCTGAACACATATATGGCTAACAACATTTGTAAAGTAATCTATTCTTGGGTGTGCAGTAGACAACCTGCATTAGTATAAAGAGAAGCCAGGGGTTAGGAGCCCAAGCAGGCTCAAGTGGCCCTGCCAGGGCTGGCCCTGGACAAAGCCTTGAAGTAGATGCACTTTGTCCCCAGTGCCCTTGTGCCCCAGTTATCAGCACTGACTGTGTTTCCTTTCTTTTGGCCTCTCTGGACTTACCTTTAAATTCATTCTCCATCTGCTGGTTGGTTCCTAGCATTCCTTCCAGTCTTGCTCTCAACTCATTTTCAACATATCCCTGCCAAGGTGCTAATTGAAACTTGAATCTGAAACACACAGATCTGAGGGCTGGAGATTTGGGCTCTAGTCCTGGCTCTGCTCCTCTCATGCAGTGGAATCTAGGGGTAATTTTTTTTTAATCTCTTGAGGCCTCAGTTTCTTCATCTTTAAAGCAAATGGGGAAGAATTAGATAGATGCTGAACTATCTTCTAGGTATTAAATTGTTAGTCTATGTAACAACAGCCTTCAGATGCATTTGTATTTTTAAAAGATGAGAGAGGGACAGTCCTTATTATTCCCCAGTATGATTTACAACAAGAGTCAGCAAACTTTCTCTGTAAAGAGACAGATAGTAAATATTTTAGGATTTGTAGGCTATACAGTCTTCACTGTAATTACTCAATTCTTCCCTGGTAGCTAGAAAGCAGTCACAGACGTTATCTAAAAGACAGGTGGTGGGCCAGAGTTTACAGACCCCTGCTTTAGAAGACACTTTCTAGAGCCAAGTTGCTTGAGTTCAAAGCTCAGCTCTGACAGCTGCTTAACCTTTTATGTGCCACAATTTTCTTATCTGTAAAATACCCACCTCATACGGTGTTTGTGGGGACTAAATGAATTGATATGCATAAAGCACTCCTCCATTCATGAACTTTCTACCTGTGATCATAGGTATAGTCAAACCTTCTTACAAGGTCAAAAGCACATCAGCTTGACCTGCCTCACATTAATGGCCCTAGTGGTCACTTATACGACATTCCTTTGACTCTAAAGCCAAATGGTCTGTTAGCCTTCTGCATGGTGGCCTGTTGGTAAGCCAATAAGCTTCTGAACCTTCTTCCAAAAAAGAATGAAGAAGAAAAAGCTTGGCAAAGTCACCTCTGCCAAAGCACTGAGCATCATGCTCAGAAGAATACCAGGTTTTTGGTAGTTAGCATTTATTATAGTAATGCTAGGTTTTTAGTATTACATAGCAATTAGTAATGGAATGAGGGAAATATCAGGACACAGTTTTAATGGGGCCCAATATATGGACTGTGGAATGGAGGTGGTAATGGTGGTGCAAATTTGGGTGTGTGCAAACATCCATGGTCAGGTAAATGGCTTAGGTACAGATGTGTATTGTCCTTTCCCTTCAAATTCAGGGAATGAAAGAAGAGCAGGAATGGCCAACTCCTTTGCCACAATTGTGTGGTAGGATTATGTGGTAGCGCATTTTATAGCATTTCAGGTTTAAATAAGTTTTGCCTTAAGATTGCATCATTGGCCTGCATAGTTCATCCTGTTTTTCATGTGGCACAGTGCCTAAATTTTGTACAAGATTATTAATCTTTTACAAGGGCATTGTTGGCAGTCCTGTAATCATGTGTACGAGTCATAAATCTTTTCTTCAATAAGTCAATAGTGCCTGTTATATTTGGCAGGTGTTTCCCAGGCACTTGCTAAACTGGAATGAAACCAGTGAGGCATGGGCTAAGACAGGCCTGGGCCTGGATTTAGACTTAGGTTCTTGTCGTGGTCCTGTCTCTAACTAGCTGTGTGACTTAGAGCATTAACTCACTGTGGCATAGAGACAGTTACGTAGCTTCTCTGGGTCTCAGTTTCCCTATCTGAAAAATAAGAGAGTTAAACGATGTACTTGCTAATTCTGTAATTCAAGATTACACTAGAAGAAAGATGAGGTGATCCCGGAGGCCCGAAATTCTGTGTTAATCATTCCAAATCCTTTTTGGGCCCTTTCAAAGTTTCTCTGATGATAGATTAGTTAATAATTACAGAAGTTAGACTGAAAGTTGCCCAGAAGTGACATATCACAGATTCAACGGAAGGAGTGCATTAACCTAAAGAAAGGCACCATCAAGCAAGGAGGCAGCATGTGCTGCACTTCAGGAATGAGAAGATTCTGTTGCTTACCACCTACAGAACCCAGGCCAAATCACATGGCCTTCCCAGGTCTGTTTCTTCATCTACAAAATGAGAATCGTGATACATGCTCTGCCAACAACCCAGGCTGGTACATCAAATAAAACAATTCACGTAAAGTCCTCTTTAAAAAGCATTAAAATCCAATACAAAAGCCATCATAAGCATGACTCCTTTCTTAAAACGAGAAACATAGGCTGTTTTTCAAATATATTAGTTGTTAAAGAAACAAATTACTTGCAAGACATCATAAATTATCTATAGTTATTCCTTCAAAATGCATTTTATTCATAACAACAGAAAGGAAATCCTTGTTAGCATTGTGATGCATCCACTAACAAGGAGTTTGAGTGTTTAAATAAAAGATTCTAACCCTTTTTAGAAAAATTGGTAGTCAGAATACAGCTTCTCCTGATCTAAAGTGTTTTCTTTGTACACACAGCTTGGCAGGACCCAGAGAAAAGGCTATGTGATAGGAGCTAGACTGGGGAGGCTGATGGCAATGTGTGTCCTTTATTCTGCAGGCCTGTCTGAATGCTAGGGGCCAGGTTCTGTCAGCAACACTGACAGCTCTGGGCCCTCTCCAGTGGAGGGAACAAAGGCTGGGGTTTCTTTTGAAAAATTCTTTTTGAGCAGCGAGATTGTCCAACACAGTTTCCTTGATAAAGGGCTCATTATCTATCAGTGTGACTTTGCCCTTAATTTTTATGCCAGCAGTGCCAACACGAGCATATTTAAGCAAATCCTTTTACCCAGACAGCTGTAACAGCACCCTGACAATTTATGCCAGTGCTCAAGGCTTGGGCGTGGAATATAATCAACCATGGGCTAAATTTCCAATTAGTTGAATCACCAAGAAATATAGTTTATTAGCTTGCTTTTCATTGTACGTACATTCCTTCTCACTTTTCAAATGCAAGCCCATTTTCAGATGAAAAAATGGCAGAATGTTTCAGAATTGCTTCTTTAGCTCAAGTGACACATTTCTTAGGGATCTAAGAGGGTTGTTTTTGCTGGAGTAAGGTGGCTCCAGAACTTTGGAAAAGTGACCATCTGAGAAAGAAGTCAAAATAACTGTTAACTCATGATCAATCAGTCTGAGAGCTTCTGCAAATGGTGGTGTTGAAAATCTTGTATCACCCAAGTCCGAAGGAGGTGATTAAGTTTTAATCTCTGCGAGTTGGGGCTGGAATGTGATGTTAACTCAGGAAGCTGAAAGCTAAATATACCGTAAGCTTTGTAAAACAGTTTTAATCAAAGTGAGGTAGTAGTGTGGAACCTACACAGAAGGAAGCCAGAGAGTAATAGCAAGCTCATATTTATCAGGCAGTCCAAAGGAGAAAGTTCCTGGGATGGGGGAGGTAAACATTCTGCACACTGGGAAGATGTACTCCATCAGGTATCTGAGGCACTTCGATTTGGTTTTCCAAAGATAGGATGAAATATCCCTCAAGACTCTCCACCACCTACCCTAGCCTAGATCCGCTGAATCTATGCTCATTAAAAACAACATTTCAATAAATAATTCTGCTTCCAAGTTTCCCTAATATCAGGAAGTAGGTACTGTGAACATGAGGATTTTCAGGCTGCTGTGCCTGGGGGTTGTACAGTTTGTGCACTGAACAAGAGCATCATACCACAGGGAACACCAGTCATGAGGTAAATATTGTAGATTTGAATATTTATTACGACGATTTTTCTGGCAAACATTAGAAAATTCTCATTGTTTTTAACAAAATCAGTGTGTCATAACCATTTTCTGATAAAATTAGACCACCACAAGGAAGGAGATCCTTCTTCTTTTTTTCTTAGAGCTATATTGAGGTATAACTGATATATAATAAACTGCACGTATTTAAAGTGCACAATTTCGTGAGTTTTGACATATGCACTCAAGAAACCCTAGCCTTTGCCTCCAAGGTTTCTGCATGCCCTTTTATAATCCATCCATCTCTCCACTCCTGCTTCATCCCAGCACATCACCAGGCAACCACTGATCTGTTTTCTGTTACAAATTAGTTTGTATTTTCTAGAATTTTATAAAAATAAAACCAAGTCATATGTATACCCACAGAGCAGGTACTGGGATTTTTATAAGTTCCCCAGGCAATTGCAATATGTGGCCAAAATTGAGGATGTCTGTCTAAGATACAGCTGCTCAAAGTTTAACTTGCATATGAATGACCTGGGAATCTTGTTAAACTGCAGATTGTGATTCAGCGGGTCTAGAGTAGGGCCTAGAATTCTGCATTTCAAACAAGCTCCTATGTGGTGCCAATGCTGCTGGTCTATGGACCTTACTTTAAGAATTAAGGCTCTAAGGCATTTGTATGTATTTTGCTTTGGTTTTGAACCCTAAAATACATATTCAGGTTTCAAGTCTAATGAAAGCTTATTCTAGTACTCTAGTATTCTATAGCACATTATTGAAATAGTTGGTGGGATGATGGCAAATGAGAGTATCCTGTACCTCTTTGGGCAGGAGAATTTCTCAGCTTGCTATGGCCACCCAAAGCCTTCCTGGGTGTTGGGGGTCCTTGACTTCCCATGTCTGACTCCCAAACGACCTTTGCTGCCATGCCTTTACATGACACCCCTTGTATTCCTGTTGCAAATTGTACATCCTCTGACATTTTTGAGCTCCTTGAAGGGTGGCACCACCTGCCAACCAATAGTTTGTATATTACTGATTAAACTGTGGTGTTTGTGTGCTTACGTAAGCATTTTATTGCAGTGGTTTTCAGCTAGTGTTCCCAAAAGCCCTAGAGCAATGGTTCTCAAACCTTAGTATGCATCAGACCACTTGGAGGGCTTATTAACACACAGATTGCTGGACCGTACCCCCAGCATTTCTCATTTAGAGAGAACAGGCAATTTGCATTTCCAGCAAATTCCCAGGAGACACTGATGTTGCTAGTCCAAGGGCCTAGAGGTTTTGGAGAGAGGAGAGGCCTGAGGTGGTGCAATGGACTTCTTGGCCTTGACACATGATTTCTTACCTTATAACTATTATATTTTGGGATTCCTGACAAGATTTTATTAAAGAAAAAGTTGTTTTTTAAAGAAAAATATTTGAATACTGTTTTGTTGTCTTTGCATTTGTCTCATAATGGAAAATGAAAATAAATAAAAATGCTAATACCATGATATGGGGGGAGGGTATCATCAATTTAATACAAATGAAACAAAGACTAAAATTATTCAGTATATGAAAAAAGAGCCTTATTTTCCTTCCATGGGACATTCTTTGATCTTAAGCTATGTGTTCAAATATGGTGGAAAAAATTAAATGCAACATAGGCTGGAAATAAATTGCTGAAGACTGTGTCTAAAAGAGGAAGTGCAAGTAGGAATTTTATGCTGTTTTTAGGTTTGGGGGTGAATAGAACCCCACCATAACAGGGAGTAAATGTCTTTCCAGGAACCCGTCATGTACAAAAGGAGGATATAAATGGTAGGGTTTTCATTTTCAGAGTTTCTTCAGAGATGAACCTAAAGGATATACCGTGAAGGTCATACCAGTTTCATCTCTGCTTATTGGATTGGATCAAAGTAATTCTACCACAAGGTGAGATACATCATTCCACTTACAAAGCTCAGGCAGACAATGCATGAGGCCCTTCATTTCACATAATAGGTGTGGAGAGTGTACCTTCATAAATTTCATATTTACTTCTACGCAAAGTGGATTCTTAAACATGATGTGGGTAGCTGCCTCCTTTTGTGTCTCCGCTTCAAGAGACACCTTAGAATAATACAAACACCCGTGTCTGAATAGCCTAAGGTGGAACTTTTCCATTTAGAATGTGAGTCACCTTGAAAAATGATCATATTTTCTAAGGATAGCTAATGAATTTCAGGGTGTTCTTCCCTCCATTTCCAACGCCCACAGGAATAAACCACCAAATTTAAAGTTGTACAAAAGTCTTGGTTAAAAAAATAATTGTCTTTTTACTTTTGGAACAGTAAGGAAAGGAAATTGGGAAAGAGTTGTAAAAAGGGCTTTAGGGCAAGGAGGGTGGGCAGATGCAGGTTTCTAAAACGCAGAAAGATGAATCTGGGAAGAACTTTTGAGAAGCAGACTGTTACAGGCTTTAATGAAAAAGAGCGGAAGACGAGGTGCTGGCATTCCATCTTACCATCCGTGGAAGGTTTGAACCAACATCAAATTTTTCTTGAGCAACTTAAGTAATTATTACTCGAAGAATCTGCACTTGAAAACACATTTAAAAGGCAATATAATTCACCTGAACTTCCCTCACCCAACCCCACGAGCAACGAGGGGCCGGTGGTCTGCCTGAATGACTTCCATCTGCTCTGTCATCTCAGGACTGGAAGGCATCAGCCAGCGCACGCCCTCCTCATAAAACTCTGTTCCCTTCTCGCGGTCCCGCCTGGCTCCCGGAGGCGGTGCCAGGCTCCTGGAGTTAGGTAGCGGGAGGGTGCAGGCGCTCGTCCCTTCGGTTCACCCTTTCACCCCTTCTTCACCCCTGGAGCGCCAAGTGGAGTGGCGCGGTTCTTCCGCCCACTCGGGAAGCTGTGCTGGCGAGGCCAGGAATTGCCGCCCCCGCCCCCTTTGGAGAGCCCTGGAATCCGAGTCCTCCCGACCCCAGCCACTCTGTTGGGGTTGGTTGCAAGACACTCGGATTAGAGACGCAGCCAGCCTCCAGGGAGGTCTGAACTTGTCCTCGGGCTCCCCCAGCCCCTCCGCCTCTAGTCCGGGAGACGCCCCGCAGCCCGGCCGGCCGCGGGCGCACAGAGCCCTAGCGGAGCGCTCCGCAGCGGAGGCAGCCCGCGGCCCGGCCGCCTAGGGCATCCCCGCGGCTGGGGGCGGAAGGCGAGGGCGGCGGCAGGAAGGGTCGGCGGGGCCGGAGCTCCGGTCCTCCACCTCCGGCAGCCGGCTCCGGGCCGGAGCGGTGAGTGGCAGCGGCGGAGGGCGCGGCGCGGGCGGAGAGGGGCGGGGACGCGGGCGCTGGTTGGTGCGGGCTCGGGGGCGGGGAGCGCGGGGCGGGGCCAGGGGCGGGGCCAGCTCGGGGCGCTGGAGCTGCGGGCGCACGGAGAGGAGTCGCGAGCAGCTGGAGCGGAGTTGGAGGAAGCGGCGGCCGCGGCGAGGGCGGCGGGCGAGCGGTCGGGGACGGCGAACACGGACTGGGAACGGCCGGTGGGTCGCAGCCGGGCCGGAGGCGCGTAGGAGCCGTGCGCGCAGGAGGCGGCCGTGCAGCGCGGACCCCGCAAAGAAAGGAAGGAAGCCGGCCGGCGGCGGAGGTAGGCGGCGGCGGCGGCGGCTCCGGGTGTGTGTGCTCGGGAGGGGGAGGCGGTGCATGCGTGCGCGGCTGCCGCCACTCTCTTCCTGTCACCAGCAGTCGCTTCTCCTTCTACAGAGCCCCGCCGGCCCTTCCCTCCGCGGCATCCCCCGGCCTCCGGGCAACATTCCTCCGCTCGCGGCCGGCGTCCTGAGTGATCCTGGCCACCTCCTGGCTCCCGTTTCCCTCGTCCTTTTGCGAGCCGGTTCTGCACGCCGCCGGGCGCGTTCGTCCCCGGAGTTGCCGGCGAGCTCGGGCTCCCCCCTAACCCTTCCGAGGGTCCCCGCTGTCGCCTTGCTGCAGTTTTTCGGGGTCCTTCACCGGAGGAGAGCGTCCCGACTGCTGCCTTTGCCTTCACGGGAAGGAGCGCTCCCGTCCCCCGCGGCCCTCCCAGCTGCAGCCAGGGTCGCTGCCCGGGCGCTTCCCCCGGGCGGGCGAGTGGGCCCGCGGTGGTCCCTGGAGCTCGCCCCCAGCCCCCGCCCTCCGAAGTTTGCCGCCCTCCTCTTCCGGGGTGGGGGAAGTGCGCCTGCCTCCGGGCGGTTGGTCTCTGGGGCCCTAACTCTGGTCTGGTGCCGGCCAAGCTTGGGCAGGTTGTTGGAGGCATTTAGTGGGGTCTCGGAGCCTCCCGGAAATCCAGCTTTTTGTAACGTGGGGTGAGTCTGGAGGGACCTGCCCAGCAATATGGAGCCGGCTGGGGAGAGCAAGGGAGCGTGCAAGCCGGAGCTAAAATATCGTGGGCAATTGTCTGGAAACCACAGCTCTAGCACTCACTTGCCAAGGGCAGAAACTGCCCTCTCGGATCACCAGACAAAGAACAGAAAAGCTCCGGCCAGGCACCCTCGTACAGAAATATACTTTGGTAACCAGAATTCGAGGGTGAAATGCAAGCCTGTGAGCAGAATGGCTGTTACATGTTGAATGCAGAATGTGTGTCAGCTGGATTTGGGGGAATAATTCTGCTTTTCGGGGCACTGTTACTATCGGAAAGGTCTCACTTCCACCGTTAATCCCAGGCGGAGCTGCAGCGCTGTTGGTGTCCGAGTGTGAGTTTGCTCTTTATTTGGGGATTTCGTGATACTTTAGCGTTTTCTCTGTTCTTTTCCTCTCTGTCGGTCAGTGCGAACTACGAATGGATAAAAGCAGTTCCGGGTTTTGAGTGCAGCGTAAGATTGTCATTTCAGTGTGATGAGGTTCAAGTTTTAGCTGTTAGGTGGAATATTCACAAAGCTTGTTATTGATCAAGGCTAGACATGAAATTATATTTTAACGTTTCACTGGTTTGCGTTGCGTTTTGTCAGCCTTAAAGATGGTTAGGTATTAAGAAAGGTTGGAGTAGGCAGACAGGTTCATTTCTTATGCAGACTATTAGAGTAATAAATCTTAAGTGTAAATCATTAGGAATTTGGTAACTTCTGCACAGGAGAAAGGACACAGGCATCCTTTATCGTTGAAAAAGGAAAAAAAAAAGCACCTTGCTAGCTTCAACTTTTAAACAGATTACACTGTTCTTGAAAAACCATTTAAAAGCAAGCAGATGATAATTTTCTTAGGTGCAAAAGTTGCTTAAACTTTGGGAACCAATTGTTTTGCTCATTACAAAGAAAATAGTGTGTGTGTGTGTGTGTGTGTGTGTGTGTGTATGTGTATGCGTGTGTGTGTGCGTGCATTCGCGCATGCCACTGAAGTTTGGGAAGTTATGTTGGTTCACAGCGAAGGTTCAAATTGGGAAGACCAGTGAGGGAGTCTCCCTACTTCGCAGTCACTGCTGGCCTCTTTGGCTTTCATGTGCCAGTTGCAGGTAGGTACTACGGGGTCATACTACTACTTTTTCCGGAGAAATGTAGAGATTTTTATGATTGGAAAAAAGTTTAAATTATCTGTTACTGGCTTTTAAAGTGTTATGCGCATTTACTTTTAACTTTTATCTTGATTTGGGACCTGTTTTCTGTTACATAACAGAACTCTGCAATGTACACACTGCTATTTGCTTTTTAAAAATGATATCAGTGTGTCTCTTCACATCTGTGATGCTGTATAGTCAACGTAAACAAGCATTTTATTTCCATTGATTTAAAATATTGTTTCTGTTTAGGTATTTCTTGAATTTAAATGTGTTAAGCACAAAAAATCCCCACAGTGTAAAGTTAGTTTTGGGAAACAGAAGTGGTACGATAACTTACAGGAGTATATATTTTGATTGACAATGATGATGGTCGTATGCGTTCATTTTCTGGAAATGTCAGTTGCACCTAAACTGATTTTTGAAGGGCTTTGAATCTTAAATGCAAACTTAAACTGACATAAATTTTGTACTATCAAGTGTTGGTCATTTCTTTAGATTTTTCCATGTATGTCATGTAATTTTTAGGTTGGTATGTTGATTGAAATATCCTTTTTTTCTCTTACGGTAGTTCAGGAGAGTGTTGTAAAAAGGCGTCCACTCGGAAAGATTGTCCACGTGGTCATGAAAACAGGAACAGTTCTAAATTCTAGTTCAGCTTTTATCGTGTTTGCATTTTGTGACTTGCAAAATGTTTTACTGAATAAAGAGATAGTTACTGAGCAGGCTGAAAAAAATTGATTTTTATGGTCAAGTAGATTTTAGCAAGCTGACATAATGTTTAGGTTTTCCAATTTTCTCATGTTTGCGGCATAGATGATGCAGAAGAAATGAGAAGTGCTCAAATATCAGTATATTGCATGTTTTAGACAGGTTCCCTACAGCTCTCTCCCTTGCAGAGTCCAGGGCTTTGCCAGTGAAGCTAAGAGAATGAAGCATCTCAATGAAGCCCTGAAAGACTAGAAAGTTACTATCCAAGGGGGAAGGGATTAGCAAGTTACTTTTTTTACTTTAGAAGGCATAATATAAATTATGTCACAGCTTTTTATCAAGAACTTAGGTTGCAATTAATTTCATTTTATTTTCCCCATATTTTTCCATGCCTCCTTCACCTACACCCTAATGTGAATAGGATTACTTGCTGTGATTCTGCCAATACTCTATTGGAATTACTTGCCTAAGAGAGTGGCAATTAAAGGCTATTTTCATGTACACTAAGCCAAATGAGCTGAAAATAGACTATGTAATTAATCATAAACTTGTCTGTTTGGTTTATCTTAGGTGTTATTTTTTTAAATTTTTTAAGAGTAGAGTGAATGTGGTACTAAAAAGGTCTACTATACCAAAAAAGTCTACTATAAAAATGTCTGTGGAGATTTTTTATTCTGCCAGCATTGTTTTTCATCAAGTACATCAAATATGTACCTACAGGCACCTGTAGTCAAAACAGTTTTCAGGTTAATGATCACCCCAGAGAGTACTGCAGTTGCAGGAGTCTGGCCAAAGTGTGAGGAGACTCCACCAGTGGGTGTAGTGAGTTAATAAAGCCAAGGTGGCTGAGCCAGCCATGCCTTGCCTGTTGCCTTCGTCCCTGGATGTCCCAGTGTCCCCACCTGGGGCTACGCCCCACTAAGTTTGCTTAGCTTCAAACCCTGGAGAGGAGTTTGTAGAGACTCCCTGCTGACTCCCACCCCCTGCTTCACACCACACACCCCTTGCTCCTCTGGCCCCTCCCTGGCTTCCTTTGCCCTGACCTCTGTAGAGCCATCCTCTACCCCAGGTAGGTAGAGAACTTGATGGGCAAAGTCCCCATGTAGCCTTTATCTAATCTATTTACTCTGAAAAGGAATTAAGACACCGGGGAGCTTATTCTAGCTAGATTCAGAATTCATTTAGAACTGCTTGCAGCATTTAGAGGCAACGCAAAAGAAAATTGCTGGCAAATGTCTAGTCCTGTTTTAAATCTGAATTAGATAAATGGCAGTAAGTGACATTCAATAATAGTAATAATTCCATAGCTGCAATTCACTAGCTATGTAACTTTAGGCAAATTATTTAACTTTTCTTATCTGTAAAATAAGGATAATAATTGAACCCAGGACGGTTGTAAGAGTTAAGTTGGTACACATAAAGCTTTAAGAACTGTGCCTGGCACATAGTAAGCACTCTGTTGGTGTTAATTATACTAAGCTCTTATCAAGCATGGAGCTAAGTGCCTTATAGATGTAATTTTGTTAATCCTCATAATGACCCTATAAGATGTAGTTTGCTTATGTCTGTCTCACAGAGGATAAAACTGTGTCACAGAGAGGTTTAAGTCACTTGCCCAAAGTAACATATCTAGACACTGATGGGGCAGCTTCTTGAATCTGAAGCTCAGTGCTCATACCACCTTGTGAAGAATCTTACAGACTAGCATTGTCATTTCACAAGAATAGGGACTTCAGATCATCTCTTTCAGTCCTCTCATTCCATAGCCCTTCCCCTCGGGTCTTCTGCACCGTGACAATGCAGAGAACCAGAATGATCAGCCTCACAGCCTTTTCTGAGTGATAGGATCTGTTCCTCAAGTCCTGGAAGCCACATCTCCATTTCTCCCAGCCTCCCTGTGCTGACCACAGAGCGCCTAAGAGCTGCTGTCAGCTGGACCAGGGTCATGTTCTCCTCTGCTTCTACAGCTCCCAGGTGCTCTCTCATGGCTGTGACTACTTCCTGAGGAGCCCTGTCTCCTTATCCTTTCACTTGGGCTTGTGCTGTTTCCTCCTGGGCCTCCCCCTGCCCCCAAACACACAACACCTAAAGGGCTTGTGGGCAGGAATTGCAGCCTGTACATCCTCCTTACCCACAACACACACCCAGCCCTGAGTGTGGCAGCATGCAACACATTCTAGTTAGTTGGTTGGTTTGAAAGTCATTTTTGATTTTTAAAAAAATTTTATTTTTTGTAGAGATCAGGTCTCACTGTGTTGTCCAGGCTGCTCTCCAACTCCTGGCCTCAAGGGATCCTCCTACTTCAGCCTCCCAGAGTATTTGGGATTACAGGAATGAGCTACTATGCCCAGCCTGGTTTGGAAACTGTTAATAATTAAGATATTTCATGTCTATGTCTTTGGGCTTAATCTGAGCCCATCATTTTTGTTTTATTTTGAGATAAAATTCACCTTGAGCCCATCATGTTAAATTGAAGGTAATTCATTATGTTTACTAAGTGCTGTGATATGAATGTGTCCCCCCAAATTCATGTGTTAGAAACTTAATCCCCAATGCAACAGTGTTGGGAATGGGGCCTAATAAGAGGCTCTGCCACCATGAGTGGATTAATGTTGTTATTACTGGAGTGGGTCAGTTATCTTGAGAGTGGGCTTGTTATAAATGCAAGTTCAGCCCCCTCTTGCTCTCTTGCCCCTGCAAGATGACGCAGGATGAAGGCCCTCACCAGATGCTACCGCCGAGCTCTTGGACTTCCCAGCCTCCAGAGCCATAAGCCAAATAAACTATTATTTATAAATTAGTTTGAGATATTCTGTTATAATAACACAAAAGACTAAGATGGTAGGATATTTTAACTTTGTTCAGTTTGATTTTCATGATTTCTGGGATACCACAATTTGAAAGGTAGAAAGGTTTTTGAATAACTTATTTTAACTATATGAATTCAGATAGGAAGCTTGCCCTAGACTCTGAGCTAGCACATTGAGTGGGAAAGATGGAATGTAGAGACATAGGCTTTAGGCCCGGGAACCCTTCCCCACCCTCTCACCTTGATTGAAGATCCATTTCATGCTGCCACCCAGTGCCAAACTGCTGATTTCCTTGCAGGATAGAATTATATGACTGGGATATATTCTTGATTTATTATTTAGTGTGATTTTATTCCTGCCTGCCCCTCGCCCCCCCCCCATCAAATTTTCCAAATCCTTTTCCTTTGTAAAAGGGGAATGGAGTAAGTCAACAAAGTCAGAGGGCTTTTTTTCGCTTGGTTCTTTGCCAAAATGCCCACAGGTTAGAAAATTGTTCTTTCAAGCAGTTGTACATTAAGCAGTCGTAGATTGCTATTTGTTGAGCATCAGAAACAATTTTATTTTGAGGAACAGAATGAGAATTGCTCAGTATCTTAGTGGAGAGAGAAAATGTGCTTCTGATTAATGGGATTGCAGGCAGTCATTAAAAGGGTTGAAAGACTGGAGCAAAATAATTCCCTTTTACAAAATTTTGAACTGTTGCATATGATATATGAGTAAATGTGTTATTCATAGGATCCCTTTATACCTTTTGTTACAGTAGCTTATGTATGCACTAGCTTGGAGTTTATATCACAAAACTGCCTTTTTTGATATTTGAAAATATTAAGTTATAGATAATGCCCCCATATAAAAACCTTCATTATGTGAGCAATTATGTCAAATTTGGGTGGAAGTAGTTCAGTGGGCAGGTGTATGTAGCCAAAGAGAATGGAGGCATAATATTATGGATCTGGGGAAGATATGTCCTGTGGATTTGGACAGTTTGGGCTCCAGATTGATCTCAGGAGGGTTACACGAGTATTGCCAAATGCCTCAGGCTGCTGGGTCTTCTACAGTTCTGGGGAAAATTTGAGGGTGAGAGAAAATAACTTGCCAGTCCTCTAGATGTGACAGTCCTTTTGACTATGGATTGGTGTTTCACATATCCCCCAGGAGGAGCTGAGTTGATGGAAATTGTGCGTTGAGGGGCCTGAGATTGGGGCAGGGAGTGGAGATGCCAAGAGGGATACAGGTGGCAGAAGCTAAGCTCGTACAACAGAAACGGGCAGGATTCCAGAAGTGGGCAGCCTTCCAGAAGTGATGTGCCCAGTATTCTCTTTATTCACTAGTTTATGGACTTCTTTGGCAAGGATGCATTTTAATGAAGTCGCTTTAGAAGACAATTTGCATGGCTGAAATGCAGGGTCCTGGACTCAGTGCCCCCACGTCATAATGGCTTCTTTTTGTGCAGGTGCGTGAAAGAGCCACATATGCTGTCAGTAAGGCACTATCCCAGAGGGCAAAAGGCAGACATTCAAGGTTAATGTGAGACATTAGCTTGTAAGGCAAGGGATATCTGCATTGTCGATACCACTGACATATCTGGGCTGCCCTTGGGCATCAAAGCAAGTTGAGTTTGGCAGTAGGTTCTAGTGGTGTTAGAAGTGGAGGTAATGGAGACAAACTGCCAGGATCTGAATTCTGGCTCCACCTCTCAGCTACTGAGGGTTATCATGGCCAAGATACTAAACTCTCTGCCCCTCAGTTTCCTCATATGCAAAGTGAAAATATTGATAGTACCTGCTTTATATGGCTATCTTGGGGATTGAATGGGTTAATACACATATAGGTCGCAATAAGTATTAGATGGTGATGATGACAATGACGAAGAATCACAAAAATGGACATGGCAGTCAGGAGAAAGTGTACAAGGTGTGCGGTAGGGTAGAGGTGCCTGCCTCCTCTGCCTAGCCAACGCCTCTCTGAACCTTGCCACCACAAGATCCAGTCCTCGCACAAATGGCTTGTCTGCTCTCCTTTTTCTTTTACAACATTGCTCTAAAACCACCTGACTCTGAATCATGATTGACCTTGAATTGTTTAACCTGTCCTGTCTGCATCCATCTCCCTGACCTCAGTTGTGGAGTCTCAGAAGAAAGGAATGGTGTGTTCTACTTAATGATCCTAGAGTCATAGAAGATCTGGGACTTTTTTTTTTTTTTTTTTTTACCAGATGAAGACCCAGAGTTCTGCACAGGGTTCTTCTTGCAAGTGGCGAAGGAGAGAAAGTTTGTAGACACCTTTAGTTCTCTGGCGCTTCTGGCAGGGATTGCCTCTCTAGGGTCTAGCCTCTTAAAAGTCACTGGGGGCCTCAAAGTTCTTTTTCCCTTTGCGCAGATTTAGCCTCAGGCAGATACAAGCACAGTTTTCAGGTTTGTCAAACCTTGACAAGACACGGAGCCTTTCCTGACTATGGGGCCCCCTGTCAGGGAGCATGCACCACCTCGGAGGTGTGCTGTGAGCAGGGCTTGCTTGATGGTTATTGGGGGGTAGAGGGAAGAGAGTTTGTTCACTGTACTTCCCATTTTGTTAAGAATCCCACCAAACTGGCCCACTGTGTGGTTGAAATAGAGGAAGTGTTAGGCAGCAGCTGGCAAAAAGATCTACCCAGCCTACTGGTTGAGGATTTTTCCCCCCCAAAAGACACACATTGCCAGGAAAAGCTAACAAAAATTTCAAGGCAGATTTGGAGGAATTAAATTATTCTTAGGCATATTGCCTGGTTTCTAAGTATTTAGGGATATGTAAATGTTCATGTTCCTTAGAGTGCTGTGTCTTTTGTACAGAGTACATTAGTACTAAAAATGAGATTTGCTAGTTCTACATTTTTGTGTGAATTTATGCAATGAATATTTAATTTGATTCTGGATCTTTCAAAAGGAGAGGCTTTCTTCAAACAAATAATATAGCTTATATTTCTGACATGCTTTGCTGGTTGCTTTAATTTTTTTCTCTGACGACTGAAATGCAAAGTAGAGTACTATCCCAAATTAATATTCTTGCTACACAAAGGCTTCCAGTGTTTGTTTTTGCTTCTTTTAATGTGTAACACTCCTAAGTATGTTATTGTATTACAGTTAAGAGGCTTTAACCATGTAAAGTTGAATACTTTACACTTTTGAATGCCAACATAACAATCTATGATTAGATTTTGCTTCTTAAGATGCATGCACTGAAGAGTGTCTATAATATTAAACTTCTAAAGTGTTCTGTTGAAAACTTATGAAAGCTCTCTTTGATATAGCCCACTGAAATTGTGTGGCTATTATTTTTATTGCTTTATTGTGCAGCCAGCTTAACTGAAAGCTTAGGTTGCCTTTACTCTTTGTAATAAAGATAACATTGAGAAATGACGGAGTGCGGAGTGCATGCATGCGCATGCTGTTCTATCAGCCATCCACTCTGACCGACTAACTCTACCTTAGAGAGTCTTTGACTGTAATTCCTCTGCCTCCGCTATGTTTAAAAAGAAAAAAGAAAAAAAATCACTTCCACGACCCGTTTCCCTCTCCACTAAGCTGTCTTTCTGGAGTGATCTGCAGCAGCCATCTCTACTTCCTCTCTGATTTCTTAACTCCTTAAGATGAAGTAACTGTTCTTACTACTGAACTGGAATCTACTTTCTTCAGAGTCAGTGAGGATTCCTTGATGGGTAGAGCCCCAAATTATTTAGCCTTGATTCCATCTCATCTGGATGCCTGTTTAGGATTCAGTCTTAGGGATCCCCTTCTCCTACCTGAACCCTCTCTGGGACATTATGTTGTCTCTAAACCTTGACTTCCCCTCCATAGTTGCATTCATTAAACCTCAACATGTGGCCCTGGGGTCATTCTTTTTAACTTTTATTTTTTTTATTCCCTGTGAGCCCCTCCTTCTATCAAGTTCAGCCTTGTCTAATTTGTGGCTGATTACCAAATCTCTAGTGTGTTCCCCTCCTCAATCACAAGCCAGGTTTTCAGCCGGCTGCTAGCACACTTGCATGTGTATGCCCAGTGTCACTGTAAGCCCATCAGGTCGCCTGGCTCCTCTTTGCCTGAGATTGGTACAGAATTCTTAATGCGGGATCAGGCACTTTGCTCCTTGCTTTCTCTTTCCACATTTAAGTATGTGCCATATCCCACATGTTCTTTCTCTGCAGTGTCTCCTGCTTCTGGCCTCCCCTTTCCATGCTTTGCTGCCACCTTGGTTCGTGCCCTCATGGCTGCTTGCCCAGACCTCTGCAGGGCCCCTCTCTTGTACTCTATGGTTTGACTGGGATTCCCCAAGTGCAGCTGTGATCCTCTCGTGCGCCTCTGTCCAAGCCCTTTCAGTGCTCTACCCCGTGGGCTGCATGATTCACAAACCTGACACTGGCACGTGTGATGTCCTAGGGCCCCCACCTATCTCTCTAACGTGCGTCCCGCTGTTCCTTCTTTGGCTTCAGGTAGATCGGACTGCCTGTTCTAGCTCTTCCCAGAATATGACATTTGCTTAGTCACCTCTGTACACAGGATCATGCCACACATTCCATTCTGTCTTCAGATTCCTGCAGTTAGATGTGCTCTCTCCTTCATTTGAACCTCATAGTGTTTAGTTACTGCCTCTCTCATGGTACACACCTAGTGTTTTGTTCCTTGTGTTCCAGTCTTATCTCTGAGACATTGCCACATGCCAGCTCTCCTTCCCCCGCCCAGTGTTCTTAGAAGGCAAGAACTAACTGTCTTACTAACCTTTGTTGTGTGTACTGTGTCAAGCAGTATCACACTGGCCTGTGCATGTCTGCCAAATTGATTAAGTACTTGTTGAATGGAAGTAGAAATTCCAATTCACACAGATGGCAAAGTGTGATGTTCATTCATAAGCCTTGCTTTTCCTTTGCTAGGTGGAGCTCGCATGTGGAGTGCCACAGTAAAATCAGACGACAGATGGACAGTGTGAGAAGAGCATCAGAAAGGATTGGGCCTCGCTGTGAGAGCCAGCCTGGATTCCAAGTGCTGACAAGTTGCTGAAAAGGAAACCAGTGGGAGGACTGTGGCACGAAGAGGAAGTGGAGCCTTATCTTCAGTCACACCATTGATGGAGGACAGATGGATGGCCGGATGGCCAATCACCTCTCCTCTTAAACCTTTGGAGAGTGGTCCTTTGTCCTCTGCTGGACACATGTTAGGGATTTTAACACACTCTCTGAATTCGCTTTTCATAAAAACGTAAAACTAGACTGCACCATACAACCAGACTCAACTGTTGCATGGTAATAGATCTGCAAACATGAGTGCCGAGGGGTACCAGTACAGAGCACTGTATGACTATAAAAAGGAAAGAGAAGAAGATATTGACTTGCATTTGGGTGACATACTGACTGTGAATAAAGGGTCCTTAGTAGCCCTTGGATTCAGTGATGGACAGGAAGCCAGGCCTGAAGAAATTGGCTGGTTAAGTGGCTATAATGAAACCACAGGGGAGAGGGGGGACTTTCCAGGAACTTACGTAGAATATATTGGAAGGAAGAAAATTGCGCCTCCCACACCAAAGCCCCGGCCACCTCGGCCCCTTCCTGTTGCACCAGGTTCTTCGAAAACTGAAGCAGACGTTGAACAACAAGGTCAGTATTGATGAATGATTGCTTAATGACACCCTTTCTTTCTTTCCTTTTTTTTCTTTTTTTTTTTTTTTTTGTTAAGGAAAAGTCTTAAGTTTGGGTTGGGCTGTTATGCTCTGGGCAGAAGTTATCTTGGCAACTGTACCTGAACTGATATATGGTACATAAAAGCTTGCTCAATCATTATAACAGCTAGAAATTTGTGTTTGTGGGGTTGGGTGTTCTTATAAAAATAGGGAGATAGTATCTGAGAACCTGTTTAGTGAGTGTCTTTAAACATTATTATAGTTGCCATTTAATTAAACACCTATTATATTCTTATTCTTCTAATTGGTATTACAGGTGACTATTCCTAATCTGAAAATCCGAAATGCTCTAAAATCCAAAACTATTTGATGCTCCAGGGAAATTCTCCTTGGAACATTTCAGATTAAGGATGCTTAAGTGGTATAATACGAATATGCCAAAGTCTGGAAAAAATAATTCAAAACCCTCCTGGTCCTGGTCCCAAGCGTCTTAGATAAGGGATAAGCTGTATATGTCTAATCATTTTGGGAAAGTAGAGGGTAAGTCTAATATATTTAACATTAATATGATTTGTATGGAAAAATGTAGAGAGTAATAAAATGACCACAGAACTCAGCAGAGAAGAAACCATTGTTTTCATAACCTGGTATCTACCTCTTGGGTTTCCTCTCAGGAACACTGTGGCTGAGGTTGAAACCCAATCCTGTAGTTAGTAGAAAAGTAAAGGGATTTCTTTTCCCTTGTGGGTGGTGTCATTTGTAGCATTAATGCCTATAGTCTGCTTGGCCTTGGTGAGGGGAAAAAATTTTACTGAATTCCTTTCCTAAATGGAAACCACCTTCATTCAAAACCACTTGCTGCTTGTTGGAGATGGCCCACGCTTGAGCTGTGGGCACAGCCTTCCCTTTAAGGTTTTCCTTCTGTTGAGTTTTACACAGAGACAAACCTCATGCTTAGCTTTGCCGTTATCAGCGTTGTCAAATATTGGTTTCCTCACTAGTAAATCTCAAGCATTTTTTTTTCTCGTGTAGTCTTTTCTTTCCTCAAGAACTAAGAAAGGCATGGAAAGGTATGTTTAAAACGGGTGGGCCCAGCTGCAGCGGTTATATATTGCATAGGCCTGACTGGTGTCCCGGGATATTTCTGGAAGAGATTCTGATACCATTAGTAATGTCTTATGCCTTCTTTAATGTTGGCTTATTCTAGCACAAGTGAATGACATAATGAGGATAAAGAAGCGGAATGCAAGGGTAAGAGCTGCCTTTTGGCATTGGATAAAAATAAGATTGGGAATATTGTGTAAAATTCAGGAAATTTCCTAAGGATACCTGAAAGGAAACTCTTTTCTCTCCCTCACCTGCCCAAAAGGGGTATTTATTTCATAAACATTATACTGTACTTTATGAATAATATTCAAGTAATATCTTTTAGTATGGGATTCAAAAGCAAAAGTTAATTTTTCTTTGCAAGTGAATCAAAAAACCTTGACTCTGCACGTGCACACATACATATAATTTTGTCATCCATTGCATTGCTTGCGGTTTCACTTAGCAGATTGAAGGTGTGTATATACACACGCGCATAACTTTTTCTCCACCAAATGACATATTTTTAATTTAACTTTTTATTTCAAGTTAGAAACGTTTTTTAAGGCTAACTAAAAAAAGTGATTTAATTTGTCCTATAGTATAAAAGGTTACAGAATTGTAAAAATATCTCAATTTTGAATTAGAGTAGATGATTTGAAAAGTAGAATAAGGGCACCTTGTCAAGATAAGTGACAAAAAGATTTTGTAAAAATAATTTCTAAACAAAATTGCATTTGGTAGCTGCCATCAGCTATAAGTTTATTTGGATGCAGTGCACAGAAAGGCAAGTCCTATAGAGAAAAATGGTTTCCTCTTTTTATATCCTTATTCTTTTATAATGTTTTCTTTCTCATTTGGTGTGGCGAAAATTGAGATTTTTAACAGCTTTTCCATTTTTCTTTTTAGTATGTGAAAGTGTGGAGTAAAATGAAAAATTTTAGCAGAATTCAAGGAAGAGACGTATGATAATGTGTGTGAAAGTGTTAGAGCCCGAATATAAATGAGAAATTAGGAATCACTGCGAGGCTGAAAAGGCGGTGTAGGGAGGTTATGTGGGCAACATAATACTAAACAAAAGGTTGTTTCTAGAAATATTAGTCTTGTATTCCCATTTAAATTTGTGAGTATTCAACAGCTCCTATGAGTTGTGTGTTAAATTGATATAGAAAATAGTTGTAAGGACAAATTTTATGTGTTGGAACCTATGGGACTGATTTCTTTTGCCTAAGTTTGTATTTATTTGAAAAGTCGTTACAGTGAGTGACAAATTGTGTGAAGGCAAGAAAGGATAGTTCTTTTCTTACTGTAATTGAATTCATAGCTCCCTTTTTTTTTCCCTTTTTACTCCCCGCCCCCCCACCTGACTTAACCTATTTGTTGTGTTTGGCTGTCTTCATTTAGAAGATTAGTTAGTCCCAGCCCACCGCCTACCCCAGGACTAAAAACCACATGCAGTCCTCTTTTGTGGAGGTGGCACACCCTGTTAATGGGCTTCAGGGTACACAGAGGGTGCTGGGGTGCCTTCATGCTAATCGTGTGTCCCTTGCGTCCTGCTGAGCCTCAAGACCTCTGTTTTTGAAAGAAAGTCATCATTACACTCTGGCCAGAAGTAGACTCTGTGTTCTGCGTATGTGAGAGGTCCCTCCCTACATAATAGAAACCACTTTTCCACTTTCCTTATCTATTGGAAATAAAGCTGTGAAGTTTAACTTTTAGCGGACAAGAGAGTCAAAAACCCGTCAGAAAATCTCATATACAGCTCTTCTCAGGAGCGTACACTCTCCACCAACTCATTTTGCGTACAGTTGTTTTTAGGAAGGCCCTGGCTTATGGATTGAATGAATTTGTTTATTCGATAGTCTTGGATTTGTTTTACTAAATTTGTTTAGTAAGCGTGAACTGACTCCCTATTTCGTGCTGTAAAGCAGAGATAAAAGATGAACTCAAGCCCCAGCCAGCCAGCATGCTCTCTGCCTCCCGCTTGTGCCGCTCTGGCACCTTAGGGCTGTGCTTTGTCCTCTCTGCTTGGACGGCTCCTCCACAGATGTCTGCTTGGCTGACCCGCTCTCACCTCTCTGCTCAGTCTGTCTCCTCGCAGGCCTTAGCCCTGCCCACTCTACTTCATGCTGCAACCTGCCCCCCCCCATTTTTGCAAAGTATTTATTACTTAACCTACCATATAGTTTACTTACTATGCTTGTTACTTACTGTCTGTTCCCTCTGTTAGGTTGTAAGCTCCGTGCAGGGAGGGATCTCTGTGGTCCCCCACTATCCCAGCTATCTAGAACGGTGCAGTAGGCTCCCAGCAAGTGAGTGTGCTGTGCAGCTCATCGACTGGCCATTTCACTTTCCGCGTGGCTTCTGAAATTAGCCACATGCCTTGTGTGTCATGGGCAGGCATACAAGGCTTAACAGCCCATCCTGCTTTTGAAAATCGCAGCTTATTTGTCATTCATATCATTCACATCTGTGGCATCCTGCCTCAGCTTTAACCATTGCCTGCTGGGTCCCCAGAGCTCTTACGTTCTGCCCCAGTGTTTGGGACGGTCGTTCTGCTGGTGGGGAAGTGGGTTAAACTGATTACTGCCTTCAGTCACTTAAGCCAAGTGAGTAGAAGGTGTGTCATGATCAGCAAGTGTCACAGATTTCGTGCCCTTTCTCCCCTCCTTTATTTCCTTCCCTTTGCAGGGGGGCTAAAATTGCCCAGATGAGGATCACATTTTCTTTCATTTTCCCGCAACCCAATAGAGCCACATTTTATGTTCTTAGGAAAGAACCTCTTCCACATCTTATTCGGAAGAAGGGTGTGTTGGGCATGCAAGGTGAATGTCACCACGGCCTTAGGAGAGGCAGCTGTTGAAAGTCAGTCTTCTAGCTGTTTCTGCCTTGGGCTACTCAGATGCTGGCATTCCATCCCCTTACAACCCCATCCAACTGGGGTCCTGTATTTTCTCTTGTATACAAGGAAATGAGTCGATTGAAGGTGGCGATTTACGGATAGGGGAATAAAAATATATTTTTCTCTTTCATAAGAAGGCTGGCTATTTCTCAAGACAGTAGATTTGACACGTACTTTGAGTTCCTTTACTTAAAGTCATGCTAACGCCGACTGTTTAGACTAGTGAGATTCCGTACCCATGTTTGTGTAGAACATTAAAATCTGCTAACTTGAGAGACCACTTATGAGTGTGAGCCCATTCCCGCTCCATCCACAACCCACACACCCCTCCCTCGGCTCCCATCAGGAACTCTGACAATAGGTCCCAGCTGGTTTCGAATGTAAAACATAAAGCACGCATTTGGCTTGGCCTATTTTAAATCTTGATCAAAATCCCTTCTAAATGAAAAAAAAAAAAAAGCCTGCGATGGGTGTTTGTTTTTCAGGGTTTCCTGAAGCATGTTATTTTTACATTTTTCACACTCAGCATTTGAGTGTCCCTCCACGATTTTTGCTCTCTGTCTAGAAAGCAAGGCTGTAATAAATCACATAAATTGACTACACCACACAGAGGTCATAGGAAATAGCGACCTGATCCCAAATTATACACCTTTGCTGAGCCCTGCAGCCATAACGTATGGCTGTCTTATGGCTGTCTCCTTGTGACCACTGAAATAGCACTCAGGCAAGTAATTTGCCTTGCTTCACCAACTCCTGCCTTTATGAACTCTGTTATTTCAGAATAAGCCTTCTCATAACTTTCTCCACCTTCTCTCCTACTTAAGTAAGCCTTTGCTGGGAAGTTGGAGAATTGTCCTGTTAAACCTCCAAATGATCGGGTAAGCCATCCAACTTCTGGTGCTGACCAACTGTTCTGCATCTACTTTCGTGAGAAGGCAGGGCTGGTCGCAGGATCTTGGAAGATAGGGACCTTTGAGCCCTGTCTCTAACTCTGACCAACCAGAAAGATCCATCAGAGCATGGTAGAGATTTTTACCCAGGCATAAAAATTTTTAAGTGTTTGCCCTCTATGTTTTAGTATAAAATGAAATAAATTTCTAAAAGATGTAATCAGTGTAATTGATGAAAGAGTGGGTCTGAAAAAAAACGTGGTAATTATTTTTAACAAAATCAGATGAGCCTAACCACTTCTCTTGTGATCACAGAATATATTACTTGCATATTCAGTTACATATTGTAACCCAGTTCTCTCTCATAAGCACCAGCATTTGTATTTGTATTATTTATTTCTTAAACATTTTTCCTGTTAAATTTAGTTGTTTTGTTTCCCCAGAAATGTCTAGGAGGAAGGAAAGTAACTCTAATTAACAATTTGTATAATATATCCGTGGTTATTTGAAAAGGAAATTGACAAGAGGATGACGGATCCTCACCTTTTCTGCTTTTTAGCATGAGGGTTCTGTCTCTGAGCTGACCTGGCCACCTTAGGGATTTATAGGCAGAACCTGAGGGGCCCTGAGTAGAGAGGCTGCCCTTGCTATTTCCAGAGAGGAGAAGGCATTTCTCCCCCACCCTCCCAGTCTATTATTTGCAGGGAAGGACTTGATTTTCTTTTTCCTGGAGCTATCTCGACAGTTACGTTCAGGGTTTCAGAGTAAGACATTATTTGAGGAGACGCTTTCTGCCAGGTGTTCTTTTCTGCCTGTGTCCTTTAGAATCACAGGGCTGTTGTAGGCAAGTTATGTTTTCTTACTTAACTGAGGTACTTGTTCAGATGCTTTTGTTAAGGCTTTTTTCTGCACCCTTTTTTTCTAATATTGGCAAAGGGTCCAATGTCCGTATCTGTACAGCCTAAATAAAGCCCTGACACCTCTGATTTGAACAGAAGTTATTTAAGTGGAGGCAGCCTATTTTGCTTCCTAGCAACTAAGTTAATGTTGATGTTCTAATAAAATTTTCTTTGTCATAAAAATAGAACTCTATATGCAAAAGTGATTCTTTTTGACTTAGCTGTCAATAGATTCTTTAAGTATGTTGTCAGTATTTTCTGGTTTCTAGGTGAATGCATCTTTGTCTAAAACAGGAGGAATTCTGATTAGTAAGCATTTCTTCAGTAAGTCTGAGTTTGAGAAAATAAACGTTAGAAATTCTGAAATTCAGCAACAAATGGTGCCTTACATCTGCTAAATAGCATCCAAAATGGGGAGAATTTTGTACCTATGGCAAGTAAGAATGCCAAATATATGATGTCGTTTACATATCCATGTTTTGATTAGTAAAAAACAAACAAAAAAGCAGTTGTTAGTAGTACAGCTGGCTAGTGCATACTTGTGTCTTTGTTGCTAACAGGTTTCCATGGGGAAAGGGGGTAACACTGGTCCAAAGGCCGAGATAGGAGAAAATAACTTGGTGTGATAGCTAGAAACGAGAAGCATAATTGCATGATGGATTATATCATAATATTTTGAGGTCTTGATTGTGTTTTTGGCATTCAATATCAAAGCAATCCTGAGGCTTTTAATAGAGGAGGACAAAGTGGACTAGAAATTGTCTTTGTTTCAATTACCTGAGTATAATTTCCCTAAAATGTCAAGTTGTTTAACAAAATATTGTCGGAATACTTTACAAATGTGTTGTTCCTACTTACCAATTTATGTAAAGGACCATGATATTTTATTTCTAGTATGATAATTCCAGGCACCATGCAAATAGTGCCTGGAATTATAGTAGTAGGAACGTTAAGATGTAACTCTAAATTGAAAATGAAACATAGTATCATAATATACATTGTTAAGATGTAACTTTGCAGTTAAAAACGAAACAAGCAGATCTTTGTTTAATTATGTATGTAGAACTTTCTCCCAACTGAAAGCATGGCTGTGATTTTCAGGAATACCTTCTCTGGACTGTTTTTTTGCTTGTAGGTATTTGCACTGTGTTTGTATTCATCTATTTATTCTCAGTTGGTAGCGTGTATTATGCAATGCCTGTAGATTATTCTGTCCTGTCACAGTTTGATATATATTGAAGTCCCAACTGTGAATTTACTACACAATTGTAGGTGACTCTTTGCAATTTGATGATCAGATTTGATATCCAAGATAGTAAAGAATATAAGCATAAGTGAAATATAAACTTGTGACATATTATTTGAATCAGAAATTCTACCCTGCTTTGCTTCCTGTGTGTTCCTTAACTCTTTTAATCCTAGTGTTTTCTAGTTATAAAATGAAAAGCTAGATGCTGCTTCTTACAAGTTTTGGCTATGTTTTTGTTTTAATCTCTCCGTTCCTACTCATAAGAATCGTTGGAGAGATAAAACCCAGAAAAGTTTAAGTTCTCACTAATAGTGTATCCCCCACTAATATAACCCAGAAGCCCTGTATATGGAAAGAAAAGAATGTATGAGAGGATTTATGTAGAGAAACAGTCTGGGGTGGTTGGGAAGATGTGCTCACATGATCTCATTGCAAAATTGATTGGAAGCTGGTCCGTCAGATTATATGGAATTATTACTAATGAAAGTGCCCAACTGGTCTCAAGTTTTTGCAAATCTGCATGGCGTATGATTTTAAGATTTATTTTACCAGTGTAAAAGTTTATGTTTCACCTCTCGGTGGGCATTCAGCAGTTGCTGACATCTAAATTGGTTTGAGACTCTTCCAGTTTCACTGATGGTGCAGTACATCAGTGAATTAAAAAAAATCCATGTACTGCCTCCTTTGTACTGCACATATACAATATAACTAAATTCATTGACATGATATGCACCCAGAGTTCCTAGGGATTGATTTGTTTAGTGGATTTTTTGTTAAATTTTCCAAAATAAGTAGAAGGTGATGGTTATAACATTTGTTTATTCAACTTATAAAGGTTTGTTTATTCGGATCTCTTTAAGTCTATGTAAGAGATAACACGTTAGCATAGGCATTAGGCAAGACTGCCTTGTGAAGCCAGAGTGACTGTCTGGGGTGGTTGTCCTCATACTCTAGACTTCCCCCTAAAAAGGAAAGCTGACATAATACTCTCAGACCCAGCTTGTGGAACCAGTGCCAAGTGAGAACATGTGGGCATTGGTGCCAACTTGCTACTCATTTTTAGTAAAATATATTCAGAATTCCTTAAGAGTGCTCGTAAGATTTTTTGTGATATTGATATTATAATATGTTAATTTTTTTAATGTGACTGCATTAAACATTGCTGGTTTTATTTTTATCCTATTTGTTAAAATAATTTTTAATTAACTATGTTTTTTTATTAGTATCTAGTTCATTTGAAATATTTCTATCCTTGTGTCCTAACTATAGAAACATAGTTTAATATTTGTGTCATTATTAATTTCTAGTTTCAGAGCATTTTACAGCATTGTTAACTTAAGTCTTACCGTGTTCCCTTAGGTAGCAAAAAGTGAGTTTTCCACTTTTGATGGAGAGATACTAAAAGAGGTTAGAACAAGATAGCTTTATTGCTAAATAATATTGAATATCTACTGAATACCAAGGAATGAAATAAAATGAATTTGGTTAGGACATATCAAAGTATATATTATAGTTATTGTCCCACACTTCCCTATGGATCTGTTTAAATGTTGACTATGTCTTTTTCAAAATGAACCTTAAAAATTTGCAGACTTACTGTTGGCCAATCATTGTACAAGATATTTTATAGACATTTTTCATTTGATCCTCACCATTCTGCAAAGATGGCATATTACAACCATTTTCCAGATTAAGAAGCTCAGATGAATTGTATAAATATTTAAAAATAAAGCAGACTCCATATTGATGGAGCATTCACAGGGTTCAGGAGCGCTCTGGGCAAGGCGTGGGAGGTTGTGCAGAATCTTGTTAAGCAGTCCTTTGTGAAGTTATCAGTAACTGAATTCTGCTTTTGGGACAGTCTTCCATTATGTCTATTTTGTCTGTTAATTTTAGCTATTACATTCATACAACTACAAAATCAAATTACCTTGGCTGTACATATGACTAACAACATTTTCTTAGGTCTGGTAAGTATATTAAAGAGTTGAATTACAAAGAGACTGATGAGGCCATGAAGCCAAGACAAAGTTTTGGGCATATATGTGTATATGCAGTTTTCCTCAGGAAGAAACATACCTTAATCAGATAGCCCAAAAGTTATGTATCATTGACAAATGGATTTACCTTCCGTTTCTGTCAATTTTGAAGAAGTGTCTGCTTTAGATGTTTCCCTGAGTTTTAAATTTTCTTATTTTGACTCATATCATTTTGATTAAAATGGAACACAGACTGGTTCCGTTTTAATCAAAAACTTGAGGATATCTGGCATAAGAATTGTGTGTGTGTGACTAGTGGCTGCTTGAAATCCATAAGTACAAGAAATTTCAAGTTGACACAAATGAATCTAAAGTCGTGTACCTGAATTATGTTAAGGTTAGCAGTAAAGGCCATTTTAAAAGACTGAGTAAATTGCTACATTCCTTTGAATGTCAAAACTTATTTTTCAGGAAAGTAGGCCACTGCCAAGTTTATAACCTAAACATTGTGTTTCTGTTACCTGAATTCCAAGGACAGAAGGGTGGATGAGGGCACATGAAAGGCACAGGTGAATTTTGTTTCCAGGTGTTTAAAAGAACAATGTGACATTGCACAGAGATCTCTCAAAGGCAGTGAGCACTAGCAAAAACTTCTTGTATACTTTTTGTTTTTTCTTTAATTGAAAAAGAAACTTCTTTTAAAGATTGCGTTAAAAAGGCCTCTGGCTGGTAGTCCTGATACAGCTTCTTGAGAGTCCCTAAGAAGATAGAAAAACACAAACATACATTCTAAACACACACAGGCTAGAACTAGTGGGGAGAAATGCCTACTGTAAACTCATTGAACTGGGTTTAAAAACACAAGAGGATAAGTTTTGATCCCCTAAAGATAGCCAGGCAGACCTTCTCCCCGACTCTCTGCCCATGATTCAGGAGGGCACAGTAGCTGTCCACACTGCATTTCTCATCTCCCCAACATTGCCTTTCTGTTCAGTGGGAGGCTGCAACTCAAAAAATAACCAGGCAGGGCTGGCAGGGTGGGATAGGGGCCTTTCCTATTATGTCCTGAGAATCTTATTCTTGAAAAGGTGTTGGAGGGTGGGGTAGAATAGAAAGACCTGTGTTTACTGAGGGGTTTTTAGTATTATAGGTGCTCCATCATTCAGAGCATCAGAAAGCCAGGCAGCGAAGGCAGGAGAAGATTTTTCTCTCGGGCTAGCAAAACTGTGTTGTAATGAAAAACACTTTGGGAATTGACCTGGGAACGATTCATCTCAACCTGCCAACTAACTTTAAGTCTGCAGCTGGCACACAAGTATATCATGGGTAGGTTCAGACCAAACACCAGGTCGGGGCAGATCTCTCCCTATTTAATCCTAAGTAAGCAGGAAAAACCTAACCAAGCCTACAGAAAAATGTTTCTCCATAAAAGAAAGGGGGAGATCATATTGGAGATCCAAAAGAAGAGTAGACCTACAAAACTGATTTTTTTTTTTTGTTTCAAAAAGACGCCCTCGTGAAAGGGGCAGAACGCAGTTACATGATTATGAGCTGAAAATACAACAGAATGGGATGAAATGGGAGCGAAACAATTAAGAATGATTAAAGAAATTAAAAATGTAATCTGCATGAAAATTCGTATCAGGCAGTAAAGAGCAGAATTGACACAGCCGAAGATAATTCTGTTGTGAAGGAGAAATGCAGATAAAGTTATTTCAGAATCAAAAGAAAAAGATTTGAACGAGGGAGAAGATACATAGAAGATCTAACATGAAAATTGCAGGTGCTGGTAAACAGGAAATCATATCAAGTGAAATTATAGAACATAGACAATAAGCTTCCGTGCGTGTTGCTGATTTGGAAGTGTTCTCTGCATTCTTCCTGTGAGATCAATGGAAGGCCGCCTCTAGAGGTGTCTTGGCGTTTTGTTTTATAAGAATAATATTAAAGTACCTTGCCAAAATATCTGGCAAGATATTTGCTACCAGGGAACAATATTGGCAGTCTTCTCCTTTGTAGCAGTAGATGCCAAAAGGTAGAAGGTTGATTTCAATAGAGTTTTGAGGAGAAAAGATGATTTGAGAACCTGTGAGCTTTCTCCTTAACGTTTTACATGGAAAGGCACTTGAGAGGCATCGTCTGACAAGCAGGAACTCAAACGACATGCCACGCCTCCCATGTCACGTGGAAGGACTTAAAAGCTGGCTTCATTCTTAAGCTTTATAATTAGAAAGGCATAAGTTTAAAAGTAATTTTGATTAACTTAAAGAGTAATTACTAAAAGAATGAAACTGAAATATATACACCTAGAAGTATAATGTATATTCCAAAAGGTAGACAACAAAGAAAGTATAAAAATATCGGTGTGGAAAATGCTTACTATGGGTGAACACTGAAGAAATACATAAACATACATATGTACAGATACTCGTATATACACATATAACCATAAAACTGGGTATATCTATATTTGTGTGTTCAACACACAAATGTTTCAGGTGCTGTGCTAACGTTTCACTACATTTTACTTGTTAGTTTTCATAAGAATTGCATGACACTGGCCTTCTTATTAAACCTGTTGTAAAGATAAAGTTTAGTTAAATGATGGCCCAAGGTCACACAGGTAGTGGATGAGTTGGGACTTGACTCCAAACAGGCTACCCAGTGCTTGTAAGAAGCTCTGCCATACAGCAAAGGGGCCAGTGGGGGGTAATGTTCACATAATGCTACGTGATGTGACACTGCTTACTCCTGATTGGCCACAGGGTGCCCTGAAGCCAAAGGCAGATGACTCCCTGGCTCGCCAGAAGCCTGTGATGTGGTTTGATATGACAAAGTTAAACAAGCAGATTTTTCCTCTCTCTGGAAATAGACCCAAGAAAAACTAAAGAAAATAAAGCAGATGTGTGAGTTACTCTTCTTTATAGCAACAGAACTTCATCAGAGCAACTGGCTGAAAAGAGGTTAAAGGACAGTTTGTTCCCTCGGCATGTCGGACCCTATGGGTCTTAAGTGGTTAAAATACTAACCTTCCTTTTAGCCCTCACGTGGCTAGTGCTTCTCAATGTTGTAGATAACATTATAGATTTATATAATGTTACAACATTTATATACATCTATATATAAATTGTTTATGTATAAAATATATCTTCATATAACATGTAATGCTAAATATTATATATAACATAGTATAGTACATAAGTAACATAGCACACGAGGCCATATAGAAAGGAGTCATTGTTGGGTACGGTGTGCAAATGCCCCTTTATGACTGGGTTTGCTATTTCACTAAAAGCAGCCCTAAAGAAAGGGTTGAAAGCTAGCTCTCACTTGCTACTTTGCTAGCCTCCATTGTTTGGATTGGAGTTACATGTACAGTTATATTGTAACTGTCACTTGTGGTCTAATAGTCCCCTTAGGGGAAACTTGAGAAACCTACTCAGCTTTAACTTTTAGAGGAAGTTTAAACATATTGGGGCATAAAATTCACAGTTGTTTAGCTGAAACTCCAGCTTTTGTCAGACCACATCTCTCCAGCTCTTCTGTGATTGGAATCTTCTAACTTTGACCCTCATTAAGGAAAACTTTCACAAGATTAAAAATAAGTTTACTCTTGTTTTTCTTTGCCAGGAACCTGAGTCTGTGCAGCAGACTCTGAGACCCCTTTTCCTATTCCAGCATAGTCAGATAAGTGAATTGTCACTAGTTAACTGTTTTTTATTCCCTTAACTATTTTTGGTGAATTCTAACTTAGTTGTTACGGTCCCTTTACTGTTAATATTTTGAGCAATTTATATTCTTTAAGAGTGAAAATTTTTTTTCTTCCTTCTTGATTTTGTCATAATCTAGTATGAGACTAGTTGCCTTTCATACATTCTAGCAGAGAATGATGGGGTCAGTTTAACAATGATCTTTTTCCAAAATACAAGGACCGCTGTCCATCTCTGCTTTCCAAGCAACCCTACTTATTTCATTCGTTAGAACCCACTTAAAATATACCCAAGGGTTTTGCTTAGACAATGGTAAGAGTCTCTTGATTCAGTGAACCCTTAAGGGACCATGCTTTACCATTGTCAAATGCTGTGTTTAGTTCACATTTTGAAATGTTTAAAATTTTATGTCCTAACAAATGTAGTTAGTAATTTTCAGATTATGTTGTCTCACATTTAACATATAATTTCCCAAGAGAAGGAAATGGAGACGGCAGGGGTTAACAGTTAACAGTTACTGTTTGTTAATAGTAATTAAAGCCTATTAAAATGAAGGGGGAAACCTTTTGAGATGAAAGAGGAGAATTTGCTATTTAATATTTTGGGCAAAAGTAGCACAGGTTCTGATTAATTTTGTTCCCTTATTCTGGACCTTTCATTTATGGGCATGTAGTTGAATAATGACATGAATTTCTGATTTGCAGAAAAGGTTGTATTTGCAATATTTTTGCATTGCCGTGCTACCTTTTCCCTTTCTTAAATACATGCAAGATGAAGTGTTTTACCTCTGAGATGAAAAATGTGAAATTTCTTCAGCGTGACTCTTCATTTGTATGTTTGCAGATACTCATTGAGTGTTTGTTTTGTGCCAGGCCCTGTGCTGTGTGCTCTACCTGCCTTATCTCACTTGGTCTTATTTACCGGTTGAGGCTTAGAAAGAAAAAGAAACTTGCCTAGAGTCAAACACTAGTAGAAGGTGCAGAGCTGGCCTTTGCACGCAGACCCTACTGCAGGATGTGTGCTCTCCGACACCATGCTGTACCACACCACCGTTGGAGTGAAATGCAGGAGGAGTGGAACCTCTTGAAGCATTAACTAAGTATTAGCAAGTAATTGCCTGTAAATTGTAGACTTTTAAATATAGTCTCACATTTCTATAACTTTTGCCCATATACCCACTACCCTCAAACTAATTTAAGAATCTTACAGATGTAGACACTAAAAATACTTGATTGACTGAGATCTCATTTCTGTCAAAATCATGTACTAGAAACACATATCAAACCAGAGACTTATATGAGACAATTTGTATGCACATTTGGAAAAAAATACATCCATTCTTCTAAACAAAGTTTGCTTGAAATAAACAGGGAAGAATATGAAATATCATAGGTAAAAACAATGCTATCATTTCATTTAGGCAAAATATTAAGCTACTTGAACATTGTTAGTTTTGGAACCCAGAGTCATACTCCTTTATAGCAATTCCAAGGTAGAAGAATGTTTGTGTTTTAATTGGTTAATTAAAGTTTAGGCAAAAGTTTAATCTTTGCTTAGAGGAAAGAACAGCTCTGACGTAGAGCACATGAGGCTAGAACATGGATCATGTATCTGAACTTTTTCATGTGGCCTCAAGTTAAGTCTTGCTTAGCAAACACAGCAGCCAGACTTCAGTTCCCATCATAACGTATGAAGCCAAAAGAAAAGTCCTAGGTGCTGGGCAGATTTAATGATTTTTATCTGAAGTACTACTTCCAGTAAGGCAAGGCATAAAAAAGGTCTTTTATGGGTAGATAGACACTCAAATGCTTTCCCAGGCTACACCAAGGTGGCAGTGTCAGCTTCTGTGTTATGGCTTACCCCTAAGACAGATCATCCCAACCCTCTTAGGAGTCAGAGTATGCCCTTGTAGCTGTGATTGGGGAAAAATTCACACCTGTGAAATGGAAACTATGCTGGATTGAGCAGATAGCCCAGGCCTGTCTGGGCCATGGCCAAGGATTGCTCAATTCTGAAGACCTCCTCCTCGAGCTTGCTTTCTTTCAGACTTGGCCCTCAGTGTCTGGGTAAATTGGAGTGTGACTGACAATCCAGGGAAAGCCCCTGGTTTGGAGGTTTAGTCAAGTTTGCCAGAGAAAACTGGATCTAAGTGGGAATAAAATTTGCTGACCCCTGCCTCAGAGGTTACCATTTTCATTTATGTTTTGCCTGACTCATTTTAAATTACAGTGCTCTACAAGTATAGAAAGAAGCCTTCCTCTTCCCACCCTCCCCCAGACACCACATAATGGAAAAAGCAAGAATTTTCTGCATAAGCAAGGCCTTTAAAAAAAAAACACACACAAAAAGCCAGCCTCTGATGGGACTTCTTTCCTGCCAGAATTCCCAGTGGTCCACTGTGCAATTTTTACAAAGGCCACGATGAAAGAGGAAAGCCCATCTTGAGCACTTTGCTTCTGTGTTATGTGAAACCTAACTTGTATTTATTTCTGTTCTTGGTATCAGAAGAGTTATTTTTTTAACCTCTCTGATAGGTTCTCGTTTAAAGTATAAGTTTGATTAAGATTCGTTCCACTGCTGTGATTAGTTTTAAAACTTTGAAAGGATTTGATGTTCTGTTTCCTGTTTTTTTTTTTTTTTTTTTTAAAAAGTGTCCTGTCCTATGAACTCCAACTAGAGGGGAGGATTTTCCTCAGAGAAAATTCGGCTCTGGGAAGAACCATCTAGGGAGGTCATAACCTAGAAAATTCTTCAAGGGAAGTTGCAATGAATTAAAAGTAGGTGGGGTTAGGAAGCTGAAAGTTCTGTTCTACCACAGCTGTAGCTGAATGAACCATTTCACTCTGGAGCCTGGGCAGTCACATGATTTGTAGCAAACACGTCTGCAGAAGTCACGGATTTCAGTTCATAGGGAAGGAGAGAGGTTGCCTGGGGCCCCACCAGGAACGTGTACCAATAGCTGTACCTTTCTTTCCTCCCCAGAATGTTTGCTGGAGAAAATGTGTAAACCAACTGTGGATCACCCATTGTGGCCTTTTTTTTTTTTTTTTTTTTTGTTAGAGGCAGTTCAATTTGCTCACCGAAAAGAAGCTACTGTAGCATCAAGACCAGCTCCCTGCCCGGGGCTTCAGCTCATGTAGCTGCCTAGTTCATTTTGGTGGCTCAGGGGCAGAAGCAAGTTACCTTTGGGATCCAGATTCTGACTAGTCTGCCACTGAACAATCAAACGGACCAGAGTGAGAGGGGGCTACTCAATAGAGACTATGTAAAATGGTTCCTTAAGCTTCATGGACAATTGAGTAACTTCAGTTTCCTCTCTTCACTCTTGTTTACTTCGTGCTCTTCTAAAATCAAGCATTAGGTATTCTGGTCTCTTACAATGAGAAGATTAAACAGCTGTAGTTTAAAGTATTAATTTGGAGTGTTCTGTGGCTGCATTAATTATGTTCTCCACTAAGATTAAATTCCTGCAGATTTGACAGATGCCCGTAAGCAACAATATGTGCTTATCCATGGCAAACCAAAATTCTGTTAACCGCCAATCCTTGGTGGTTTTTTGTTTGTACATAATAAACCTTTTAAAATTGAAATAATTTAACTTGGCTTCCCCCCACCCCTTCCCAGTTAGAAGAAAAACAAAAGAATCTGAAGCAGGAAGCAGTTGTGTGGAGTGTATTTGCATGGGTTCAGGACTTAGTGATGGAAAATTCGTTTTTTTCAGTGAGATTTAGCAGAAAACATGTGTTGAAAGTCTCGTACCTAAATGGGTCATAATTAAAGATGTTGAGATTTATTTATGGGTATTTTAATTAGAAATACTAAGTTCACTCAGTGGTCCTTGTGAAAACTTTTCTTCTAACTGCATTTTTATATCGAGTAATAAGTTAAATTTCTGTGGGTACAAAGAGGAGTTTTAGCTGTGACCACATTGTAACTCGTGCTGAATATATTAGTGCTGCTGTTCACTGAATGATTAACTGGTCATATCCATTGTTAATCTGAAGTTTTCTTCCTTTGTTTTCCAAAAATAGTTATAACATGTTTTAGAAAAGCGCTTGTTTGAACTCAGATGTAATGTGGCTATCAGCGGAACTAGAGGTAAATACTAGCTTTAACTTAGCATCATGTTGTCTGTAATATTCCATCGCATAACAGATCCCATGGGTTTTACAGACAATTTCTAAGAAATTCAAAGTAGTATGTGGTTTCATCAACCTCCCTGCATCCCTGTGGCAAAAGAAATCATTTTCTGTTATCGAAGGGGCAAAACAGAGAGAGGTAAAGTGACTCAGTTAATCGCTGGAGTAAATCAGACATCCAAGTCACTCTGCTTCTGGTTGATTCTCTGAGACTCAGCTGCCATCTTCAAAGGGAAGAAATACGTTTTGGCATTGGAAAAAAACAAAATGCAATGTGTGGTGGGTCTTATTAGCTATCTTATTTTCTAATCAAAAGATCCTCCTTATTGGAGAAAAAATTTGAATTACTTACATCAGCAAATCCTCATCATATTTTATAATTCTTTATTGCATTGTAAGTGAATATATCTAATGATGGTTGTACCTCTTGGAAAGTTTAGAAATTCAGAGAAATATGCCTTATTTTCTTTAATCTGGTTGAATTTTGAATATGCTAAGTTTGGGTCAGATATGTGGAAAATCTATAGGAGAGTTTGTTATTGATGTTACAGGAGCACCAAAGAAATCATTGCACTTCTGTTCAACGTCCTTTTTCATTGTTCTTGCTTACGTGAAGCACTTCCAAACAGGCTGGGCATCTCAGGGCTTCGAACAATGCCCTTGGCCAACTGTTAGTCCTAATTGCTGTGACTAATTTGCTGTGTGGCCTAAAGACAGTAACATACTTAATTAACCTTGGTTTTCTCATCTCTGCAATAGAATTGATGACCCTCTACCAAGCCAAGGATTTGTGAGGCATCATGATCACGACCAAACCCCTAACAAACTCTAATTAGAGTATTTAAAACCAAATATTTGGTGATAATACTAAAAAATCTGGCACAAACACACACACAAAAAATGCATCTTAGACTTAAATGATAAGTTTAAACCTGAAGAAAAGGAAACGAATTGAAATTATTTAGCCACAGAAAATAAAGACCAAGAGCCAGTATAAACAGTTGAAAATTATATGAAGCAGTGTTTAATGGAAAGTAGTGAGTTATTGTAACCTTCTTTGAGACTATCCACAGAAGAAATGAAGTTATTTTATAGCAGAATTACATAAGTTAGTAACGGTTGTTATACTGACCAATTCTTTCTAAAACACATACTTGAGTATTTTCTTCATTTTCGGTGAAAGGGGCAATGAATTTGCTGAACAGCTGTGTGCATGTTGCCCCAAACAAAAAGACCACTGGAATAATGTTTTTTTCCTTGAAAACAGTTTCTTTGAAACAGTTTCCATTCACATTTACAAGTCTTGTCCCTTGAAAGATGTTTTTTGGTGAACACTGATATTTTTTTTACATTGTGTCTTCATTACGTGTACAGTTTGGCTGTGAGCCATTCCAGAGTTTTTAGTTTGTTATATAGGTGTATTCTGTACTTAATGCCTTGTTTGGAGGTCATACTACTGTCAAAACCATGCCTCCCCATACCCCCCCCCAAAAGAGTCTCCTTTGCTTTGTTCATTTTGGTGTATTTCTTTTTGAGGCGATTTCCAGGACTTTTTCCTTTACAAAAGCCAAAGTTATAGTAGCTTAATAAATTAAAAATATTTTGGCTTTATGACTAATCATTTATGAAGTAGCTCATTAGTAAAAGAAAAATGCTTGGCCAGGTGAGGTGCCTCATGCCTGTAATCCTAACACTTTGGGAGGCAAGGCAGGAGGATCACTTGAAGCCAAGAGTTCCAGACCAGCCTGCACAATATAGTGAGACCCTGTCTCTACAAAAAATAAAAGTAAAAATTAGCTGAGTGTGGTGGCATGTGCCTGTTGTAGTCCAACTACTTGGGAGACTGACAGGAGGATCGCTTGAACCCCGGAGTTTGAGGTTGCAGTGAGCTGTGATGATGCCACTGCACTCTAGCCCAGGCGACAGAGTCTTGAGACTCTCAAGAAAAGAAAGAAAAGAAAAAAAATGCTGAGCCCTGGGCGGGGAGAGGAAAAGCAGTCTTTCTGGATCTGAATCTTTTGCCTAGTCTTAGCAATATAGATTGCCACCTACTGGTAAAAAGAAAGAACTAAAACGAGAAGATGTTGGCCAATCTTACAGGTAGTAGGTGTGACCAAAATAGAATTCTTTCGGTAGTCCTCTTGGTCAAGGTATTTGAAAATGTATTAATTGATTAGGAACCTTTACCTGTGCTTTGAATTTATCATAGCTAATCTCTTTAAATCATAAGCAGAAAGGAAATAAGCTGCTCTCATGGTCTCTTCTAAAAGTATATATTTGAGACTGTTAATAGAATTCCATTTTAATGGGCTATCAAATGGATATGCAGATCTTTAATTGGACAAATTTTGGCTTGATGATTGATTTTGAAAATATCTTTATAACTCTGTTAGTTTGGTCTTTCCTTCAGTCTAACCTGAAATCTAGTATTTATTGCCCAGATGAAATGGGACATTGGCCTTTGGTGCTAGAATTTGTTTTTATAGATCCATGGACATTGTGCAGAGGCCACTGCCCTAAACGGCATCATCTACCCAGGGTTGTTGAACGTCCTTGATGTACATCTGATAAAACAAAAGTTTTTTGTTGAAAATTCTCAAGTAATTTCAAACTGGGAAAATGTTCTTTTTATTGGCTTTTCCCCCACTCTTTGGACAAATGTATAGATTCAATTATTAAAATGATGTGGACTTAAATATAAAACACCAGTGTAGCAATTTTTTATTGTTAATAATATATCATCTTAAAGCCCCCACCCCGCTCCATTCCCAATATCTAAACACCCTTCAAATCTTGAGAACATTAAAGTTCACATAGATCAGTGTTTTATCTGGGATTATGTGCATGTGTGTTGGTCGATATCCTAACAGACTTATGAATAAAGCCAACAGTTCCAGTGTATTTTATCTTCATATCTGTTCATATTTGAAATTTTAAGCTTCTTTATGTTAGGTAGTACCCAAATCATCATTTGATACCCTTTGTTGGCATTTCGTGATTAGTTAATTGATTTGGCAAAATTTATCCCCTCCTGGGAACCATGCACTATAATAGTCAAAGAAATAGGTTGTACAAGGAGAAATTGGGAGTCCCATATGTTATTTGCTTCAATTTTTACATAGTACACCTATGTATGTGTGAAATATATATATAAACTGTTACAAAGCAACATATTGATGAATTTAAATGAGTAGAGCATAAGAAAAGCAAAAACCAGACAGAAAAGTGGTTGGAGTGAGGTCATAATAAACGAAGAGATATTTTCTGAAGGAAGGGAAACATGTTTATGTTTTCCAACAAGTTCTTATGGATGTCAGCATTAATACCTGGTAGAGGGGAAAGACGAGGTAGAGGGGAAAAGGTAGTTTTGTGAAAATATCATCAAGGAATTTAAGACACAAGCATTTTATGTAGGAAAGTTGAAATGCATTGTTATAATCTGGCTGTGTAATTTCCTTCTGTAAAGACCTGCCCATTTACCAGTAATGATACCTTCTTTCTCTTCTATTTTTGTCTCTTCCTTTAGGAAAAGGAATATAATGCTTACTCATTACTTAAAATTCAAAGTCATTTTCCTGTTCCAGTTAGTTTTGTTCTCACCACTAAAGAAGAGTAGAATTAGGCACGTGTGAAATTTTTATCCCTCTTTTAATTCTACTTTTTCCAATTATCCAACTTTTCTCCCTTTTTAATTTTTACTCTATCAACCATCAAATACGTATAGTGGTATCTCTCTTTGTATTTTTTTTTTGTATTATATTTCCATAAAAACAGATATACTGGGCTTTGAACATACTGCCCAGACATATTATCTACCCTGGCACTAAGTGGTCCTGTCACAAAAGCCAGTACTTAAACACACATTCCTGAAGTATTTAAATTCAGTTCATTTTTAAATTTCATTACTAAGCTATTTATTTCTTCAAATGACATAGGTTAATCCAATAAGCCATTTTAAGACTTCTGTTACCTCAGTAGCTCCCACTGCTGTGCTGTTATGACAATGATTTAACCTCCCGTAAAGCTGCATTTTAATAGGAGTTTATCAGTTATCACTTACCAAGTACTCTTTGAATGGAAACTGCTGGGGGGAAAGGTTAACACAGAAACTTTCTCAGTCGAGCAACCATTTGAGCATTTCCCCATAGAAGACAGTTGATGACTGGTGAGCGAAGGATAACTGGATGAATACTCGTCTGAGAGCCCCTAGGGAACTGGAGGTAATTCCCTGAGCACCTCTGTTCACCGTCATCTATTGTGTGCTTACTCTGTGCCAAGTGTTGGGCTGGATTCTGGGGTCACCAAAATGAAGAGGACTTCTTTAGTGCCTTGATGGGAGCTCAAAACCCAGTGGGGGGAGGCAGAGAGCAGGATCTGAATGTGCCACCCCAGCTCGGTGGGCAGCATACTTCGGGGACAGGAGGGAGCCACCTGCTACCCAGCGTTTTGTGGCTTCTTTCACTCTGAGCACTTGATCCTCTCCTGCATCACTGTGCTTTTCTTCTCTGTGGGGTCTAGAGGCTGGGGCTTCAGTGCCCACTCCTCAGATTGCTGGGCCTGGAGGAGGGAGCGGGTGCCTCCCCCAGAGCATGGGATCTTAGTGACAGGCCCCAGCAGGGGAAGGGAGTGGAAACCCCTGTGCTGCTCTCTGGCATTGCCACTCCTCTGCCCCCTACTCCCAGCCCTTTGCATTCTTCCAGCTCCGTCAGTTCCCTTGCCTCTGGAATCAGTTGTGAATGGGGGTTAGATCATTCCTGTTGACCCTGACGTGCTTAGCCATAGAAATAGACACTATCGTAAGTGAGTTAAGTGTCTATATTCATTTAATAAAATTTATACTACCCATTATGTCACTGAAATGTGCCCATTTGCAGTTATCACCAGTGTAGTCATTCAGAATCACTTGAAGAGGTAGACTGGTGGGCGGCTAAGCTGGGGACCTAACCACCATTTACAACATTTGGGGGAAATGTGTTTTGGTTTTGTACAGCGAGCTTTGGAAACATGATCTGTATGTAAGTTGGTGACTTCCTGTATTAACATTCAGCTGTGCTAGGAGAGCCCCAGGTTTGTTAGCAGGCTTGTGTGTCCCCAGTCTTTAGCGTTTGAAAGCAGCATTGCTTGGGGATTCTGAGTTGGCTGTCTTGGAGTTCTTTAGGCTACTTGTGAGACTTCAGAACCTGCTTGCCAGCACTGCTGAGCTAAAGGAAACTGAATTCATATCCCTAAAAAGGTCCTTTTAAATCAAAAGTGTGTGTTTCCTTTTATGCATATACTAAAATTAATCTGGTGATCCATACTTGTGGATCTGTCCTAAACCCAAGAATCATCAGAATTATGGGCCTAATTACAGCAGAATTGTGACTCTCCAAGGGAGAAGGGAAGTGAGGGAAATGATTAATTTTCAAATACAATAATCAGATCTTAGGTATTTAAGACATTTCAAAACCATTTAGCACACAATGGGTTACTGCTGTAGCTCTCTGATAAGAATCTTAAACTATCCTAGGATTTTTCCCCCCCCAGGAAGATTCTTTAAGGTAGATGATACAGTGGTTATGTTGGGTAACATCACCTTTGTTATTATGGAAGTCAAAATTTCTGGGTTCTAGATTTGATTTTAAAATAGTAATTTAATAATGTATGGTAGAAACGTACTCTTGATAAAACCTACACAACACATCTCTGGCAGCCTTGTTGTGCATAAGATAACTCATAGATTCTCAGTTCAGAAGGTAAAGAGTGTGAACGACATTTCTGAGTTGGCTTTTCAGTGTACCCTGCCTGTTACGTGTGTGTGTTTTTTTTTTAAACAATAATTTTTATAATGAGTATGTCTTTATGAGCTCTCATGGCCCTCCAAGTTTTACTACTTTGGCCAAACTAAGGGCACTGGACATTTGTAAGCCATTCACTAACACAGGAAGTGCATAAGTCAGGCTCGAGGTGGGAGGCGGAAAGGGGATTCCTGTAGACGTGGATGAATCAGCTACTGATTTCTGATAGTAGACCCAGCTGCAAAAAGTAGTAGGAAGCTTTTTTGTGGACTAGAACTACAATTCATTTCTTTGAAGGTTCCAGCCCTTTCATTCTTTTCCGTTCTTTAGACTTTGCAAGTTTTAAAACAGAGTCTACATCCACAGAGAAAACACACAGTTGGCTGCATTAGGAGGAGGGAGAAAGGGGCAACCAGCTGCCTTTGCCCTCGTGGGAGTTGGGGGAGCCTTGGCTGTGCGTAGGGGGAGGGAGCGACGCTGGAGACGTTCTAGTTGGTTCATGAGTTTGGGCTTGGAAGCACTGCCTCAAGTTCACGGGCAGGAATGAGCAGAACTCCCTGCTTGGTGTCTTAAGACCTTCCTGTCTGCCAAGTGTTTGAGCAATCCCTCACATCTCCCGCTGGAGCTAAAGAGTGGTGACTGGTTGAAAGCCCAGCAGGGATGAAACAGTTTGGCCCTTTGCATCCCTCATCTGCTGTTTAGACTGAGGGCTGTGTTCTAGACCACTCTCCGCCTCGCTGTCCTAAACCCGAGGATCAGCAGAATTACAGGCCTAATTTCAGGCAGACGTGAGCTTGCATCTGATGACAGGCAAGTACCTACATGTGTCTTTCATTACTCCGTTGCCTCAGGAGATGCTGTTTAAGTTGGCAGATATACTTATTGAAAGCAAAGCTTGTTGCTGGTAAGATTACTGATTTCACCAAAAAAAAATAAAAAAAGGATCAAATGCCAGGGGAGAGGGAGGGGAGTGTGCAGCATTTAAAAGTGTGGTGAAGCCATCAAGTTAACAAGAAAAAGTAGAATAAAATGTGGTTTCAATTTGTTGTACTGGGCTCAAGATGATAATATTTCAATAGTAAACTGCAGGGATGCGCGCGTGCGCCTGTGAGCGTGTGCACGCTCGCTCTCCGAATTTCAAAGTCCTAGAAGTTATTTAGATGTTCTAATTTGTTTCAATCCCCAGCTCCAGACTCTGATAGGAAATTAGTAATTTTCAAGGGACTTACTGATAATTCGAACAAAGGTTTGCAATGTCTAGGCTCAAGGTCCCCAACCTGTGCTGTGGAGAGTTGCTGCTTATATTTGCCTGTGAGTGATTCTAGCCCAGTAATAGGGAGAATGTTGAACGACCCGTCCTCACACTAACAACGTTGCTAAGTAAAGCCCCGCTGCCATCCAGTGGCAATTGGCTATACAGCATGGGAACCAAAATGTGTGCCCTGTTCTGCCTTTTCTTTCTCAGATTCCACCTTTCTGCTGCTCCTAGCTTTGTTTCTTTCCAGATGGTACCTGACACGGTATTGGACAGGAAAAATGGACTAAATGTCTGGCTTAAGTAATTCAGGGTGAATGTGAATTTATTCACTTTGTCCTTTCTTTCTAGCAATACTAATTCTTCTCTGCATTGCTGTTTTTTCTCCCCAGATTAGTCATTCATATGTATACTTTTACCTTGAATGTTTTTGTTACCTTGGCGAAAGAATTAATGCTTGGTGATATTTCTGCTTCTCATTGTTTTCCTTTAAGCAGGTTTCACTTAAATCTTCGTATTTATGCTTCGAACTGTGGTTTGACTAATTTCCTAGCATGTTTTGTGACACTTATCCTACATTTCAGACAGGATTTATGTGTCCCATAAGATTCGAGCTGGACTTGGAGAAAGAGCCAACTAGCAAATGGAATTATTCTGACTTGTGAAAGGTTCCAGCCTTTTAAAACTAGGCTCTGAGAAATAAGAAACAAATATTCTTGGGAAGAAACTGGGTTTGTGAGTACTTGGCTGGAAACTTTAGGAAAGGAAAGAACATTTCCTCTGGCCTCAGGAGCACATTCAATGTGAAATATTACTGTTTTTAAAAGAGCCAAACTTAAATTTATCTTTGGGCCGTTTATTTGACTTGAAAATAAATGGATCTACTCCTTACTTTTAAAAAAGGTTCAGAATCCTATTTTAAATAAGATATTTTAGTAGGTTAGGTGAGATGCTCCTCACATCAGCTATTAATTATAAACAGCTGGGACTTACAGAGGTGTTTGCAGATATCTACCGTGAGCTGGGGGATTGGTGAAATCTGGTACAAGTTAGTTCCAGCTGCACACATTTGCCTTGTTAGAGTTCTTTATGGTAAATGAAACGCATGCTTCCTACATGCTTCGGTGTAGTCACATTCTCTCAGCACTCGACTAAGCAGGTGGAAAGTTTATTTAGTCGGAGGATGACTGAAAACAATGAGCTGTAAACCCAACTATATCCATTCCGAGAAAGAGCTATTAAATGTCTTCTTTTTATTTTCCCATGGATCCCATCTTTTGTTTTTGTGTTTTTATAACCTTTCCGGAATCTGGAGTGATTTTTAAATGTTTGCCATTTGGTCATAAATGTGGCAAGTAAATGTGAGTCTGCACATGTGAATGTTATATAAATCAGCTGACCAGTCAGTGTTGGAACAAACTGGTGATGCTCGCTCTGTGAACTCCCCATTCTTCTGGCACCGTCACCAAATACAGAGCTAGACGGGGAGAGACTTGTTCCTGAGGAAAGAAGGATTCTGCATCCTACACCTAAATGTACACTGTTGAGACATTTCATTGTTTTGTAGGGCCAGTCTCCTTCCCTTCCCTCGTCCCCTCATCAAGTGGTATGGAGAACTGAAAGTTTACTGAAAAGAATTTTGAGTCATGGAATTTTAGATTTGAAAAGGATCATAGGAATCATCTAGTCCAACTTGCCAAAAAAACAAAAAGTCCAAAGACGATGTGCTGAGACATGGGAATTTCTTCCTAAAGGAGAAATCATCTTAAGGCGTTTTCATCTTAGGCCTCTAACCAAAAGAGTACTTTTACAAAGACTTTATTTTAGTAAAGTCTCCAATAAAAAAAAAGAAAGAAAAAAGACCCTATGTCAGGGATTCTAAGGATAGGGTTATTGTGTGTTTCTGGAATATTGGTTTAATGTTAAAGTCTTTTTTATCTTTGAGCTGGGCTAAATGGACTGATGAGTGTTTTAGTCACCAATTATAACTTCCTTTTTGCAGTTTTAATGTGATTTAAGGGAAGACACCCTTGAAAATGCTTAGCTGTGGCTCATACCCATAATCATGTTTCTTTTAGGTCTTAAATTTTTATGTAATACAGGAGAGTAGATTGCATCAGTACAGTTTTTTCCCCCTAACAAGGCAAACAAAGCGGTATCTTAAATTAAATCAGGGTTTCCTGAGGTTCTGGAATCTTATTCCTAAATTTTCCACTGGGTAACCTCCAAATCCTTCTCTTGCCTTTGTCCCTGGTTGACACGAGTCAGGCCACCAGATTTGTTCTGCAAATGGATGAGGTGCCACTCTGAGGCTGCACTTGCTGGGGAGAGATCCTCAAAGGAAACAAATCTGGAACGGCCTGGAACGTTGATCATTGGGTTGTTCCAGAGCTTTTTCGAGCTTAACTTCTGAGATTTCTAAATGTGTGATAGAATTTAACAGCATCTCATTTTCTAAAATTACCAAAGGTGAATTGTTTCAGTCTCTGATTTGCAAAGTCCTCTCAAAATTTTTGTCGGGTCAGGATTTTTCCATGCCACGGATGTGGAAAGAATAACCCACTCTTACGGATAAGGGAAATCAGTGCTGTACAGGAACAAATGGTGAATTCAGGGCTTTTCCTGAGTCTTTGGAGGTATTCATTCTTGACCAAGCTATATCCGAATAGCAGCATTATCTGGGTCAGCCTCCAATTCAGCCTCACAGTCTGTTTTAGCAATGGGGTAAACAAATATCACTTGTTAGCTGCTTCTTCATGACCTTTATGGACCAAGCATTCTTTTGAAGCCATGCCTGGCAAAATAGTCCTTGGGGGGGTGGGGAATTGGGTTAGTGATTTTATGAAGATAATGGGGGTTGAGGAAAACACTTAGGTTTGCTTATGCTAAACTGTATTTTCATTTTATTATAATTCTCAGCTTCACTGTTTCACAGTATTCTTTTAGTCTTGCACTGTTCTTACCTGGGAGGAAATCAGAGGGCAAAAGTGAAACATACTGCTGCTGGCTGTTAGCATGAAACAGCTACTCCCTGTAGCACTGGAGTTCTGTTGTCATTAATAGCTCTTGCGATGGAGAGAGATTGCAACATGCAGAGTCATAAATGTTCTTGTTTGCAACATTATGCTATGCAAAATTCCCAAGAAGTGGTGATTGTTTGGGGCTGTAGACATTTCACATTAAAATGCTGATAATATCTTTAAAAACCACAGCGGCATGGGCCTTGTAGGCTCAGTTACTCTGACTGCCTTTGTGTTGTGGTTTTATTTTATTTTTTTCTGAAGCACCTGGTTGCAAGAGGTGGGACGCTGAATTCATAGGGGCACAGTCACAAGAAAATCTTGAAAACCAAGTATCTGTTTACGCAAAATAGCACATAATTCAAAGCAACATTGATACCCTCAACTAGATGTTTTTCTGTTCTTTATTGAAAACAGCCTGAACTTAGTTATTAACCCAGGTCTTTCTCTGCTTTGACCACCCTGCTCTACTTTTCTGTTGATGTAGTTTTGTTTTCTTTTGAGTATCAAAAAGTATAAAAACATTTTGTGATCTTTTAAGCACTGCATAAGTTCGAGGTTAGATTATTGCTATACTTCTCTGTTGTGGTACGGAGCTGATTGTTGTTGAAGCACCAACAGTGAGCATGGGTGGGTATCCAGAATGAACATCTGGTCTCAGCTGTGCAAAATCCGATAGTGACTGGAGCATTTCAGTGATCTTAATTAGACCCATTCCAGTGATTCATTCATAGCAAAGCGCTAAAGAGCTGTATATGTGGGTGTATGTTTTCAGGGAAGATTGTGCCTGCATTTCCACAATTATAAGAATTTAGCTTGAGATCCTATTAAAATCAGCCATATATCCCTGAGATACAATAACACATACAGCTTCACGGGTCATTTCCATTTCAGTGTGATTGAATTTAACAGACTGTTCTCTAAGAGGCTGGCTTTGAGTGGGGAAAGGCCAGAAAGCCCATGAGGCAGTGAGCAGCTTCATGGTTGAAAAGGAGGATTAGCAAGAGAGTGAGAGAAGGGAGAAGAAAAGTATTGCCAAGTTAAAAAAAAAAAGTTTGGAAAAGGAAGACACAGATGTGCAAGACAAGCCTCATGTTTTGCAGTTTTGCCTTGTCCTGGCCCTACTGCAGAAGTTAGTGCGTTCACCTGCCCGGCTGTAGCTCAGTGACCTGGCAAGTGGTGCATTAGTACCTGTCCCGTGATACTGAGCATCCCCTCAGTGTGCAGCCCCTCCAGGGAGAGGGCAGACGTGCTTTATGGGGGTGGCCTCAAAATTACGGTGGTAAGTGCCACCAGGGACCTAGCACGCTGCATAGTGCAGTCTGAGGCAGGAGGACTAGAGAGGTGAGAGCTCCCTGGCCCAGCCAGGCCTGGCTTACCCCCACCTGCTATTTTTCCCCCTCCTTTAACATTTTGAATTATAGGAATAAGTAAAGGGATTTATAATTCAAGGAAATGTGGAAAAGTGGATGATAAGAGCTGCCTCTTCTTTAGGAGGAGCCATGAAGTTCCCTCTGCCCACACATTTTATCCCCTTTTGTCTACGTAAGAGCCTGCTGAAATGCAGACAGAACCACGGAGGAGTTAACCCATTAACTGAGGGCTGATGATTAGTGATTTAATGTCAGTCCATTTACCCCTTTGTCTTACTGTCTGTCCAAAGACCCCAAAGGGGAGTAATACAGTCTTGACAGCCGGTGGGATGGGGAATGGAGGGTGTACGACACTTTGGATGTGTTACGTTCTGCTAATGCTTGTATGCTGCAAAATTATTTTCTCCTTCTTTAGACAATTTTTGCAGAGTAGATTAACATTTTCAGACATTCACTGTATATAGCATCTTTTACCCAGGAACTGTCACTTCTGAAGAAGATTCTGTGTCTATAATATTAATTCCCTGTTCTCTCCTTGTTGTCTTTTTCAGACATTCGCTGTATATAGTGTCTGTCACCCAGAAACTAGCATTTCCAAAGGAGATCCCCTCGTCTATAATATAATTCCCTGTTCTTGTTGCCTTTCCTGTACAATAATTTTTGATTCAGTAGTTTTGAGCTATTTATAATGTTGTATAATCTGAGTTGGGAACTGCTTGCCACTTCCAGTTTCTGCCACCCAAAAACATTTTACACTTAGAGAAGAAAACAGCAGCTTGACTTTTTAAAGGAAATGGTCTTTCTTCTGGGTCCAAACTGGAAGCTGATATTTAAGCTGTGAAACTCATTTTTTTCTTAAAAGTGTCAATTAGGAACTGGGTTGAAGCTTCACAGTCCATGCACTTAGAGTCATGTTTTTGAACTGGGAGCAGGCAGCATGGCACGTGCTGTAAGAGGCGACTTAAATTGCTCTGCTCTCCCCCACGGCTCTGTCCTGTCCCGGCTGCCTTCTTAGCAGAAGTTTGAAGCCCAGAATGCACTTTAATATTGTAACAAACACACTTGAAAAATAGTTTCCACATTTTATAAGAATGGATTCATTACACTGCATGTTTCTGCAAAGAGGATGTATTCAAGACTTTGAATTTAAGGATGGTGTGCTATAAAAATGTACACCGTTGGACCATCGTATCTGGAAGAAAGGTAGCTCCCTACGATGTCTGTCTCTGCCACTGATACTAGGTAGATATTTCTACCTCCACCCCTGTTCATTTGTCTTGTAGCCAGTATGGGACATGTTAATGACCACTAATTTCATAAATGAAATGACTGCAGCTCATACTGTCAAGATGTGAACCTAAGCAGACCTTAGGTTTTCTGACTTAATAGCTTAACTGTGCCAGCCTGTCCCTGATAATTGAACCTTCTGTCATCTGCAGTCAACAGTCTCTAACAGAGGGTACACAGACACTTTTAATGCTCATTTTAAGGAGAGCCAGTAGCAGATGGAGAGCCATCAGATGAAAGAATTTTTATTAATCATGGCATTTCTGAAGATGTTCTGACTCCACACCATGCACTGTGACAAACACCAGGATACCTGATTTCTAGTATTTCAGCAAGTTCTTAGTGTATAACAAACACCGCGGGTACTCCCCGCTCCCTGTCAACTCAGACTAAATGCCTTCATTGTAGAGTTAAGCTGTTATCTATTATATGCTAGTAGTAAAAGAACACAGAACTCTTATGTGACCCTCTTGGCATATAAGGAATATGGTTCCTTTTTGTATGTCTTTATAATTTTGATTTCAAAGCTAACACATCCTCAAGGTAACTAGATTCACACTGAGGAAAAACTGAAGACCACCTTATACTGCATGGTACAGGAGCCACCAGCCACAGCTCCCAGCCCCGGTGAGCCCTTGAAATGTGGCTGCTGTGAATTGAGGTGTGCTATGAATATAAAATAAAAGAGAAATAAACACTAAGATATCTTAAAAATTAATAATTTTTCAATTGATTGCATGTTGAAATGACAGTATTTTGGATATATAGGCTTAAGTAAAAGATTACATTCCACCTGTTTATTTTTACTTGTAATGTGGCTACTAGAAAATGTAAAATTACATATGTGGCTTATATTTTGATCCCACTGTTTACACACAGAGCACTAAAAAATCATTCTTCCTCTGAATTCCTAGTTTAAGCTCTATTCAGTGACTGTTTTGTATATTCTATTCAATTTTTTTGTGTGTGTATCTGTGTCTTTGCTTCCAAAATGAATGATCAACTGGTAGAAAACAGTTGGTCTCCTACTGTGATTTTTAAGAGTGGGGAGGGTTGGTTGTCACCATGATGAGGGAGGTTCTATTCTCATTTGGTGAACATCGATCAGATACGCCAAACATCCTGTAGAATATCTTCGAAAAAGAAAAATACAGTAAGTAGGGAAATGGTCCAATCAAGGAGTGTGGCTATTCTTGAGCTCTCTACTTCCCAGGGTCTGTTCTTTGGCTAGAGAACTCTTTTTCTAACTTTCTTGTCTAGAGCTTGGCAGTCTGTTTCCAAAGTAGTGCATTGGGCTGCACCCCAAAAGGCTGTGGTTTTTAAGGAAACCGTATGCCGTATGAGACCTCACGAGATGACACTCAGTTCGTGCGTAAGGATCCCTTGGAAGGAAGCCGCCCGTATGTCCTCTAAACCAGATAATCGCTCATCAGTTAAATCCTGGTCTGACTAGTACAGCTGTGTGAGTCTGGACAAATCGCTTATCCAAGCCTCAGTTTTCCCCTCTGTAAAATGAGCATGATGATAGAAAATTTCTTATAATGTTGTGAAAGATTGTATTTTCTCAGATAATTTTAGTAAAGCAACTTAGCATAGAACCTGGCACATATTAAGTACATTGTAAATGTTAGCCATTATTATTATTGGCATCTTGGTAATGAAAGCCTCAAACACTAAGGGCAGTTTTTAGGATATTATTTCTGATCTTGTTTGATATTATTTCCCATTACCACATTTTTGAGAACGTATTATTATTATTTTTTTTTTTTTTTTTGAGACAGAGTCTCACTCTGTTGCCCGGGCTGTAGAGTGCCGTGGCATCAGCCTAGCTCACAGCAACCTCAAACTCCTGGGCTCAAGCAATCCTTCTGCCTCTGCCTCCCGAGTAGCTGGGACTA